>JAHHUM010002489.1:0-111280 GCA_036173005.1 Crenichthys baileyi
ACGCATCCCCGACATCCCTGAGTCTGTTCACCTTTGACCTTTTGCTGTGGGCTTGTCATAACCTCGCAAAAATTGCACTCCAGCTTCAGTTATGACACACAGGTCCACATTGCTTCCCGAGCCCAGGTCACAGAAAATTCCTGCAGCAATGGCATCCCTTACAAGCTGCTTTGCCTCCTCCAGCTTAACAGCAGACAAGAAGAGAAGAAGAATAGCAGTTTTATGTTTGCTGGTATTTATAAAAGCAAAGGCAAGTGTCATTTCAGTGTGGCACGAAGAAAGCCATTGTTGAAAGAAAGTTACATGAAGTCCTGTTTGTATTTTGCCATACGCCTTGTATAGGGGACACAGTGAACATGTGGAAGAAGGTGCTCTGGTCAGATAAGACAAAAATGGAACTTTCTGGCCTGTATGCAAAATATCATGTGTGGTGAAAAGTAAGTCTCCACCTTACTCAGAACATACCCTCTCCACAATGAAACAGCAGGTACAGGGAAACTAGTCAGGTTTGATGAGAAGATGGATGGAGCTACATATATGGCAATCCTGGAGGAAAACCTAGAGTGGAGGTTCACCTTCCAGGAAGTAAACAACCCTCAACATACAGCCATACGAGTTAAAAGGGGACCTTTTAGATTGAGGCACATTTATGTGTTCCAATGGCCCACTCAAAGTCCAGACCTAAATCCAATTGATAATATATTGCAAGACTTGGATAAAAATGTTTAATTTAGGTTCTTCATCCAATCTGACTAAGCTTGAGCTATTTTGATAATAAGAATGGGCAAACATTGAACTATCTAGATGTGCAAAGCTGGTAGAGGCATACCCCAGAAGACCTGCAGGTTTAATTCCAGCAAACAGCCGTTCTACAAACTATTGACTCCAGGGGGCTGCATACAAATGCTCATTTAGAGATTTGTGATGTAAAAAAATTAAAACCAAGTATCCTTTTCCTTCCTCTTCACAGTTTTGCTTTATGTTGTGTTGGTCTGTTGCATACAATTCCAATAAAATACATTTAAATTTATAGCTATAACGTCACAAAATCTGAAGAAGTTAAATGAGTGGAAGTAGTTTTCAAAGGCCCTGTAGATTGCACGGCACAGCTGACCTGCCTAATGATCAGCTGCACCAGTAAATGAGAGGCCAGATAAAATAGTGACAGTCATTTGACTGTCCACCCCATCACCACCCACCAAGAAAACAAACACTACACCTTTACCATACTTGGTAATTTATTATTCCCAGTTACCTTTATGGTGTGTTGGAAATTAGATCATGTTTTAAAAAGATTAAAAATAATCAGCCATACCTCCATGTTTGGTTTGAATCTGTCCTCAAATACTGAAACAGCAGCAGCAGCTCCAGAGCCTGAAGTCATAATAACACACAACATGACATTTTCATAACATTTTACAGTTCCACTATTAACAAAGTAATTCACTTTAAATATCTCTTTTGTGACCCCAAGTTTAAATAGGGATTTGTATCAAATTGTTAAAAGTAACCCAATGTTCATTTATTATTACAATTCAGACATTAAACAATATAACCCATAATGAGCTTTCAATCCAGTTTAAAATATTTACATCTTCTTGAAGTGAAACTTAAACCCTGTTTAGTTTTTATACTTTGGTTATGAAATGACATTTGTTCATGCTAGTTAAATTAAAGATGGCAACAGCTTTACAGGAGATCCTTCTTGCCCACAGCCATCAGCACCTACAACGGCTCTTTGAAGAAACCTACATAATGAGCTACAACAACATTTAATTTGCCTTTGGGATTAATAAAGTTTTTTTTAAGCTTCACCACTAAGCTAAGAACTGCCTCACAGTAACTCTGTCTTTTAAATGAAACGCTGATTAATCAACACTTGTACCTATTTTACTACCTAGCAACAGTTTTAATGGTCTGCATTAGCAAGTATAAAGGGAAGCTAGTGAGTCAAATTTCCATACTAATGCATACAACATTTAACTATTGATTACCTATAGCGTCATTAATGTCTAATGTCTTGAAGTCAATGATTTATTGATGGGGTGGGGGTGACATTGTAATCTGTGTTGAAAGCAGGGGGCAGGTGGAGGAAAATGTTTCTTTTTTTTTTAAACCGTGTCCTGTGCGGCAGAGTAGCGCTCAGAATTGTTGTCTGAGTGCCAAGAAGAAGCCCAACAGATTTATTTTCACAAGTGGAGCATTACGGCTAACGCTTTAATGCTCTGCTTGACATTTATTAAAGAAGCTTTATTAGAAACAGTGAGTCAGTCATCTTCTATACAGCTTCTTCCATAGTGGGTCGCGGGGGAGCTGGTGCCTATCTCCAGCAGTCTACGGGCGAGAGGCAGGCTACACCCTGGACAGGTCGCCAGTCCATCACAGGGCAACACACAAACAACCAAACACACACTCACTCATTCACACACCTAAGGGCAATTTAGAGAGACCAATTAACCTAACAGGCATGTCTTTGTGGGAGGAACCTGGAGTACCCAGAGAGAACCCATGCATGCACCGGGGGAACATGCAAACTCCATGCAGAAAGACCCCCGGCTAGGAGTTGAACCCAAGACCGTAGTGCTGCAAGGCAACAGCCCTTTATCAGAAACTGCTTTGGGATTATTTCAATCCCAAAAGCCCCCCCATGGCCGATGGACCGGGCGCCGAAGCCAGGGACTGAGATCCAAAGAAATCCAAGCAATCCCAAGAGAGCCGAAACAAAAGTCCTGACACCACTGGACCCCCAAGACCCGACCCCCAACCCCAGCAGCCGACGTGCAACAGCGAACGGGTGTGTTGAAAGACCCCAAGCCTACCTCGGCCCGCTCAAATGTGGTGTTGAGGGCATTTAAAAAGAAAAACAAGTGGGGAAGAGGGTCTGCCTCTCCATTCTAGGAGATAGCTCCTAGAATGAATGGGAAAGTCTATAAGACTGTAGTGAGACCTGCTATTATACATGGTGTGGCAACAGTGGCACTGTCTAATAGACAGGAGCAGGAGGCTGAGCTGGAGATAGCATAGTTGGAGATACTGAGATTGTCACTAGAAGTCATCAGGCTGGACAGGATTAGAAATGAGCAGATCAGCGGAACAACTGAGTGTGGGTGGTTTCGTAATTTAGTCAGAGAGGCAAGGTTGAGATGGTTTGGACATCTTCCGAGAAGAGATAGTGGATACATTAGAAAGAGGATGTAGGAGACGTAGGAGAGCTGCCAGGCAGGAGGAAAAGAAGAAAACTCTAGAGAAGATTCATGGACATAACGAATCAGGACATGGAGATTATTGGTTAAATAGACGAGACAAAGAATAGGGTGAGATGAAGGCCTTTTGATTATTATTATTATTACCTATGTTATTTCCCAATTTCCAATAATTTTTCCCACTAACCAAAAAATTATGTGTCATTAATTCAATTACCTGAGATGTTTTACAAAGCCAGAATATTTCCCCTTGGAGTTTTCTCATTTCCGTAGCACATTTTATTTCCTCCTTTGTTTCAAAAAGAAAAAAACCCCAACATACCCATTGTGAGGAAAGGCAGTTTATCATAGGAGCCATGTGGATAAACACTGTACAGGTGAGCTCCGGTCACATCAACTCCTCCAACAATCACTGATGAACCCATGTGTCCCTGGTACCTGAAAAATCAGACATAGATAATCATTATAAAATAACCTAAAAAGGCTTCAAAGGTCATGTACTCCTCTTTAGATTAAATAATTTATTTTGGAAAACCCCATGAGCAAACATCTATTCAGCCCAGAATTGTACCTTGGACCCGGGGTGTCAAACTCCAGTCCCCAAGGGCCAGTGCTCTGCAAACCTTAGATGTGTCCCTGCTAGTCCAACACATCTGAATCAAATGGCTGATATGCCTTCTCAGCATAGCTTGACAGAGTCCTGCTAATGACCTAATTAGTTCAGGTGTTCTTGAGGACCGGAGTTTGAATCCAGTGCCTTAGAATGTGCGTAAAAGTCATAGTCAACCAGATCAAAGAAAAAAGAAGATTTCAACCATTTTAGCAACTTCATTGTTAAAACATGATGTCCAGTCTTGAAACCTTAGGGGTTGCTAGTGGAAGGAAAATGTCATGCAAACTTTCTCATTTACTATGTAATAACAATTATACTATTATTATTATTACAATTATAATTATTGCCACTGAGTGAATAAGTCTGACCGTGAAAAGCGTTTGTTTTGGCAGAACATAAGCTCAGCACCCTTTAAGTGTAGCTGGGTAGTTAATATTGCCTCATATTATTTTTGAGGGTTTCAGTTTGCCATCTGTTAGAGCAAGCTGTTTCTACTATTTGGAAATGTGCTTTGAGTAGAGTTGAGAAACTTGCCAAGTCCCTAAAGTATAAGGGATGTATAGAGTGGAGGCAGCTGTAATATAAAAGTGGACATTAAATGCACTTGGGTAAAATTATGTAAATTTACAATTTTTCATTTCTAGTGAAATGATCACTCTAAAGAGGTTAAAAAATAACCCAGTGGAGAATAAAACCCGCTTCGTTCCTTGGTCACCATGATGTTGTTGGTTCACTTATGCTCTCTAGCAAACTCCTGAGGCCAGAAACAAACAGATGTCTTTATACTGTGATGAAATTATGCACAGGTGGACTTTATTTGTTAACTAGATGACTTTCTGAAGGCAACTGGCAGCACTAGATTTTTTAGGGGTATTAGATAAAAGGGGCCTTATTAAAAATGCGTGCTACACTTTTCAGATTATCATTTGCAAATATTTCTTAGAGCCATATATTGTTTTCCTTCCACATCTCAATTATAAAATATTTTCTTTTGAATTATTAGATACAGTCCCAGTGAAATACGTTGAGGTTTATGGTTTTAATTTGACAAAATATGAAAACAGGGATGTGAATATTTTTGCAGCCTGACAGATGCAACAGAAAATAAGTAAAGAAGACAAATGATTTGGGATGTCACAAAGGCCAGGTCAGCTCAAAGATGCAGATAATTTAACCCTTCAGCAGCACTGCAACAAATCACACATCAGCATTAGTTTCAATCATTGCATTCTAACGTCTAGCTAAAATATTTCACTCTTCTCTCGGCTATTGTCATGATCCTCTTGTGTTCGGTGTTTGAGTTTCTTTCATGTTTCTGTTTCTCCATTTCTCTGTTACGTTCTCTTGGTGTTGCCATTTTAGTTAATCGCTTTGTTAAATTATTTCCTAGTTAATTGTTCTTTTTTGTTAAATTTAGATTATCTCTTAGAAATCTTCCCTGTATCTCTCTCTGAACAGATCCTGCTCACTTCTCCCTCTCCCTCAGCTCCCTGGTTTATTTCTCATTCCCACCTGATCACTTTAAATTAAATTAATTAATTAATTAAATTTAATTTCACATGCCTGTTGTTTCCAGTTTCCTCATCCAAGCAGTCCTTCCTTGCAGTGCTGTAAGTTTTGACCCTTTTGTGTTTATTAAATGATTGTTTCACTTCACTCCTGGCCTACATTGCCTGCTTTTGGATCCTACTACAAACCAAAAATGACAGCTATTTCATTTTATATTAGCTGATTTCAGTGTCTGATATAACATTGTTGCTCATGGATTGTCTGTTTTTGCCATGGAATGGAAGGGAATAACTCAGCTGTGTGAGAGTCATGTTCAGTAGGTAGATGGTCTTTCTGTGTGTTCCAGGACAGGTTCCATTCAGACAACTAAACTAAGGCAGATAAAACAGTTCCAGAACCCATTCTTAAACCTTACTTAGTTCTGTCCAAGCATGGTCCGATCGTTCTGAACAGATGTTAACATCAGTGGTGTCAAATTCCAGTCCTTGTGGTTTTCAGTGTTTCCTGGTACAGGATACCTGATTTGGATGAACTGGTCATTATCAGGCCTCTGCAGAAGGTTAATTACCCATTTGAATTAGCTTTGTTGTAGCAGGGAGATATCTAAAATATATTGGTCACCAGCCCCTGAGGACTGGAATCAGACAATATTGCTCTGGATTATTTATTCCTTGACAATAGTTTGACATTAACAGCTTTTCCTCCATGCAGTTCTCACTATGAATTGACTCTGTTCCTCCTTTTTCCAAAGCTTTGCCAGAGTCTTGGTATTGTGGGTCCCATTTCAACGTTGAAGTCCTTACCTGAACAGCATTTGTTTCAGTTGTCTGGTTACCATAGCAACAAGAGGGGGTCGGCCAGTGTTGAGCATGTGCAGCTCCACGTTGGATGCCATGATCTGTGTGGCCATCTCTGCATCTGCAGCCACTCCAGCTCCACAACAGCTGCAGAACATAGAGCACAGTTAAACAGCTGGTATGGTTAATGCATGAAGCTCATCTCTACATGTCATATTTATCTTAGATTACATTTTTGTCTGATAATTACTCTTTACATTATTTTATAAGTTAGAGTAAGACGTGAGTTGAACAGTCAGAGAGAATCAAAATAGGTTCTGTAATAAAACCCTTAAAGTTGCAGAATAATCAGGACAACAGTAGAAATTGCTACATGAAAAGGGATTGTGAATATTTATATCTCTGGTTTGATTAGTGGTCCATGTATGTATGTATGTGTGATTGTGTACTAAAAGTAACATGCCTTTAGGAAGATAGTGTCAGGGCTGGACTGATGCTCAGAAAAAGAATGCAATAAAAAGCTCAGGTCAAAAAAAAAAAAAAGCTCAAGTCAATTTCCTCTCAATGCAGTTTCATTCATTTTGTATGATTTGAAGTACAAAATGAACAAGTAAAATTCATTATCTACCTCAGTTATTAGCAAATCATTATGAAGAACTATAGAAAATATGTCCCTGCTGTCCACTACAAAAAAAAAGTCCCATTAGGCTCAGTCCGAAAAAGTGATGAACAAACTGACTGAACAACTGTACTCACTAGATCTTTGGAGCGATGTAGTGAATCTTCATGCAGTTTTTGTCAGCCACCACCATATCATCAGTAGCTCTGGTATCTGCCCCCAGAACCACTCCATCCTAAGAACAATGAAAGGAGATAGCCAACCAGACTGCAGCTTACGTTTACTTCTGAACATTCACCTAATGCTCCCACCAGGAATGTAACTTTCAGCAAACACTTAATAAAAAAAAACTATAACATTGTCTTTAATCTTTATTAGGACTTAGTAGGCCTTCCACAAAACACAGCTCCAAAAAAGGTGGAGTGTATATCTAAATGGAACTGTCCTACCTTATACACCATCCCAGCAATAGTGGTCCCTGTCTTTCTGGCACTGGGAGCTTTGCATGTCTCCTCTAACAAACTGGACTCCAAAACTGCATTTCTGGAAAAGATCAAGAAGTACAGACAGAGAAGCAGAAATATTCATACTAGTGTTGTTTAACCACCCAAGCATTAACTTCCGGGACTTTTTTTGGCATGAAATGATAAAGGTTTGTTTTACCTGCGGCTGTTCTCAAAGCAGAAACCTCCGTTCTGCTGCTGGCAGGGGTTTAAACTGTGCAGCATGGTAGGTACAGATTCTGACGTGAAGAATGAGAGCTTAAAGCAAAGCTATGGCTCGCTATGTGTCCGGCTGTGACAGTGCTTTTCAGCAGTTTTTACTTTTACTTTCACTTGTGGAACACAAGCCAAGCCTTCAGAGCCACACTGTAAAAAGAGGCCCAAACTGAATAATTCTTGGTTCTTCCAGCTGGAATGACTCTTCAGGAGAAAGTTAGGGAGTGGTGTTAGAATGGTTAAAAATTGACTGGTTTCTGGCTCTGATCGTTATCAAAAGAAACAACAGTATTCATGAGCCAGGAACTGCAACGCTTCTACTTTTTACAGTGTATTTATTACATGTGACCTGGGAAGATGTAACCTGATGAGTCAGTTGACTCAGGATATGATAAACTGTAGTTTGGTAACTTCCTTTTTAGTGACTGTGCCTTTAATTTGTTTTCAGACATGAGCTTCATCTCTGATGAAGCGATGAATGTATCCACCATGAGTTTCACTTCACATCTTCACTCAGACATGCCTTTGGCGACGATGGTATGACTTAGAGAGCATCGATGAGAAGCATGCCCTCTCTACCAGTGAGTTCTGTTACTAAATAAAAAATGAGTAAAGACACCAGAGTGTGGATAGTGAGAGTCTGTTCTCTAGACTGATAAGCATCTAATATGTTTATCTTATCATCACTACAGAAGACTCCAGGGCTGTGTAGCTATCATTGCAGAACACATACATCATTGTGTGAGTCTCAGTGGCAGAAAATCATTTCAGACATTTACTAACCCTGGCTGTGTGTGTACTCAAACAAACAAATCCAGGAAAACAAATCCAAAGAGAGAGATATGGATAACTAGCTTTCAAAGTTGGGGGAAATAAAGTATCTTTAAACAACTGATTCTGAAGCAATCCCACTATGATGATGGTTCTGTATTAACCATTAATTCGCAACATTTATTTTTGTTTGTTTGTTTTTAGTGAACATAAACAAAACTATTGAACATTGGATACGGTGTGACAAGAGACAAACATCACCAAGAGACTCAATCCTCATTACTAAAATATATAAAGAAATAAAGAAAAATAATTATAACAAATATATTCTCTTTATGTTGTGCATTCAGGATTGCTGAGACTTAGGTCTATTTTGTATCTTTGTATTGTTCTTTGTATATTTATATGCTATTTGCGTAATGTTTAAAATGAATAGCCTATCTATTTTCTTTATTTAGAATTATTCAATAAAGGGTTGAAAACAAGAAAAAAAAGGAAACATCAGCTGTTACATAGGACAGAACAGGTTTTTACCTGCTGTGTTGTTCCCCAGATTACATGGAAAACAGAAATAGGTAAATGGCAAAACCTATGAGAAGTGATTAAAAATGGAGGGACTTATTTCTAAAAAGAGAAAAAAAAACTCTGTGTAGTTACTAAGTTGAGAATTGGTCAGTTCAGCCTTAGAAGTGGCCTGGCTCTGAGAGAAAAGCATCAAGATGAAAAAATTTAAATATGAAACAAACGATGCTTCTTTCTTGACTGTAAAAACTACTATCAGCGCAGCTGTTTAGAAAGCTAGGTTCAACAGGAGCAATCGTTTTCAATAAGCACAAAATTCTGAACCTGCAGAACTGGACCAGAACAGAGAAACCTTGGCATTATCTGCGCGCGATTAATCTATGTATTAGAAAATGGGGATTCGTATCTGGCTAGGTGCTTGTAGACTGCATATAATTTAGCTGATGACAGCGATTTGTGTAATGACGAACAGGAGACGGCAGCGATACGCCATTAACGCGTCGTGTCTTCTTCTTCTTCTGGTGCTTAATGGCGGTTGGCAAGAAACTGTAGGTGTGCATTACCGCCACCACTGGTATGGAGTGTGGTTCATCATCATAATTTTATTCTTTTTACAAATTTTTAAAAATTAATTTTTTATTTGTTTGCTCTCTATTGTCCTTTTTGTAATAATTTATTAATACTAAAACTTTTTTTTTAATCCTTTCAAATTCTCTCTTCTCCCCTTTTTTTTCCAGCTCATTTTTCTACACTCTAAAAAAAACAATTGTTCAATTTGTTTTCATCCATCCCACAGTGGTCACATTTTTCCTGTTTTCTATTTTATTCATTTTAAAAAGAAATTTTTTTTAAGTCCTGTTTGTCCCCTAATCTTAATTTTTTGTTTTTAGTACCCTTTCCTCCTATCTGTTCCTTTTTTCCCGGGTTTTTTTTTCACCGCACTGCCTTTTTGATCCTATAAAAAACCCATCCTCCCTTTTTCTTTCTCCATCCCACCTTTTCTGGCCATTTTTCCCTTTTAAAATTTTTGTTTTCGATGATGTTTTTTGCTTTTGATTTACTTAAAAAGGTACTGTAAAATTGATATGATTTTGTGTTGCCTTTCTTAGCCATCTTATCTGCCATCTCTTTTTCCTTTAACCCCAATATGTGCGGGAAAAACCCATAAAAATACTATTGAAAACCCACTCATTTGTAGTCTAAATAAAGAATGCTGTATTTCTAGTAAAATGTCTGGCCTGCTGTCTGAAATGTTATGTTTTTAAACTCAATAGTAAACAACTTGAATCTGAACAAAAAATTTTTTTTTAAAAGGGTTTTTTATTTTTCCCCAACCCCTGTACTGCTAAAAGTATTGCTAACATTTCTCCTGTGTATAGAAAAACCATTTGTGATTCGTTTTCCTACAATTCCGGTACTATGAATGCTATTCCTTTTTTATCATTTATTTTCGTTTGAATCTGTATAAATCTGAAGGGATATTGATAATAATTATTAAAAATTTTCCCCTGTACTATATTTAACTCTAATATACATGTTGTTTTTTTTTTTTTCCTTAATGACATATCTACCTGTGGTTCTGGTAAGATCCAGGGGGGTTACAAAAACATCCCCCCGGGCAATATCAGATTTTTACTGTTTTTTGGGTATATGAAAACCTTTTCCGGGGTTATTTTTTTAATACTAAATTTTCCATCCAAAACTTCTTTTCTTCCTTTTTAAATTTTTTCCCAGCGGGGGCTCAAGATGTCTCCTGTTGGATGACCGGGGTTTTATTGCCTTTTGTAAATTTATCCAGTAATTTTTTGGTTAATTGGTTTTTCTCCTTAAAATCTAACGGCAATTTCTCCCATTTCTACTTCGAGTGCTGCTGTTGGGGTTGTTCTGAAAGCTCCTGTAAAAAGTCTTAATGCTTGATGTTGAATAATGTCTAATTTTTCCCAGATGTGTCTTTGCTGCTGAACCCCATATATAATATTTTCCATAATCTATATTTGATCTGATCAATCCTGGGGTAAATTTTTTTTAAACGCTTCCCCTATCTGCTTCCCCAGTCACTGCCAGCCAAAAACATCGCATAATATTTAATATTTTTCTTACTTTTTATCTATTTTTTTCTGAATATGTATATTCCAAATAGGATTTTTTTCATAAAAACCATACTCCTAAAAATTTTATACATTTAACGTGTTCTAATTCTTGATTATATATTTTTTATTTTATTTCCTCTCTTTTTTTTTTTTCCCCTGTGTAAATACCATAACTTTTGTTTTTCCGACTGAAAACCTAAAACCCCCCATTAAAAACCCCCTCCTCTATCCTTTTTTATCTCCGCCTGTTTTTTCTTTCCAGTTACCCTTTTCCCAATTTTTCCCCCCTTTTTCCATATGGCTTCCATCATCTGAAAAAAAGTAAAACATCCCATTTTTTTTTTCCAATTTTTCTGTAAATACATCGTTTATCATTATAGTAAAACAATAATTTGGACTTATAATACTCCCCTTGTGGCGTTACCATTGTCTAAAGCATATTTTTGTTGATATTTCTTGATCTATTTTAAAACTTAAAAGAGTTCTTTTTTGTTTAAAAAAATTTTTAAGAATCCAGTTAAAAAACTTTTCCCATTAAATTTTTCATTTTATTTAAATTTTAAATCAGTAATCCTTCCACCCACATCATGTCATAAGCTTTCTCTTTTCCCAAAAAAATAAAAGCTTAACTAATTTTCTTTATTGACTTGCGCTTTTCTGATTTCACGTTCTAAACATAATGTTGGGTCATTAGTATTTCTCCCTTTTCTAAAAACCCCACTTTGCATTTTTAGTAATTTTACCCTTTTTTTTTTCCAAATAATATGTTAATCTATTATTAATCTTTTTTTTCCATTTTTTTGCATACATTTGATGTTAAAGCAATAGGCTTAAATTAATTTTTTGGGTTTTGTGCTGTTTTTTCCTGGTGTAGCTATTGGTACGATGATTGACTCCTTCCAGCTCTCAGGCAGCCCCCCCTCCCCCCAGACTTTATTATAAAGCTCTAATATAAAGTTTTTTGGGAGGGTTTTTCCTGAGATTTTGTATAAATTTGTGAAACCCCAAAACCCTGACCCTTTCCCCAGGTGCCGTATTTTTTAAATTTTTCAAAGGGGCCCAGATTTTCAGCTCGGGATTTTGTTAAATGGTTCTTTCCATTGGTTTTTTGTTTTTTCCCAGTTTTTTCTGTAGTAAATATTTTGTATTTCATTTTTTGTGGTTTTCCCTTTCCCTTTTCCTTCCCTATCCCCAAAATTTTTATTTTGGAACAAATAAATTTTAAATTGGAATGTTTTAGTTTTAGTTTTTTTCCATTTTTTTCTTCATCTTTTATTTATTTTAAAATTTTTTAATTTTTAATATTTGGATACCATATTCTTTTCTCAAAAACCTTTTCCATTCTTTTAATTTTTTCCATTTTCTTTTTCCAATTTTTTGTTTCTTTCCTACCCGGTTACTCCCCAAAAATTTTTCCCCCAATTTTATTTTTTTTTGCTTTTCCCTAAAATTTTTTTCCTTTACCTTTTTGTTTGGGTTTTTTCTTTTTTAATTCTTTGGGGGGTTTCTGAAATACTGGGTTTTCCTTTTTAAGTGTTTATTTATAATTTTTTTTACTTTTTAAAACATTCACTGGGTCCCCCCAAGGGTACCATTTTTTTTTAAAACCCGGGCCTTTTTTTTTTTTTATTGAATTTTTCGGGAGTTTTCTAAAATTTAAACCTTAAAAAACACTTTTAATTTTATTTTTTTACATCCATTTTCATATCTATTTTCCTAATTCCCTTTTCCTGGTTTTATTGAAATTTAACCCCGTCTGCCTTTTTAAAAAATTTTTTATTTTTTTTTACATTCTTAATTTTTAATTTTAGCCCTTTTTTTTGATCCTTAATGGGGAAAATGATCACTAACCGATTTTTTTGTATTTTTTTTCAATATCCCCCCTCACAAAACCCCAAAGCTAACAAATTTGAAAACCAAAAGGGTTAAATCAATTGCGACCCCGGGGTTCCCTTTGTTTTTTACATTAATTCTTTTTACCCCCCCCATCTTTAAAGACATACTAAATTTTTATTTTTCTATTCCCTTTCTTCTAAAAAATTTGCCCCGTTTTTATATTACATTTTCCCCATTTTAGTCTTTTAGCATTAAAGTCCCCTGCCCAAATTTAACTTTCTCCCCCAGATTTCTAAAAATTCCTTCCATCATTTCCATTGAAAATGTTTTACAGGGATTTATAAAAATTTAAAATTATTTTAAAAATTTCCCTTTTTTTTTTCCCAAAATTTTTCAAACAAAATATATCCCTCTAAATTTTTTCCCTTTTTTTTAATATAAAATTTTGGAACTCCTTCCTTTAAAAAAATCGCACACCCTCCTCCTTTTTCCTTTCTGGTGGGTCCCCTTCTTATACTACCTTTACCCTTTAATAACAAAAATTAAATTTAGGGTTTTTTTAACCCTTTTGTCCCCCTGTAAAAAAATCCCCCTCGGGTTTCTCTTCTAGCCCCTTTGGTTTAATACCTTTCAGTTCCTGTCCATTGGGCTATCAGCCCTTCTTGTTTCCATTGTAGTATTCTCATATGTTATCAGGGGGGGTTTTCCTGGTCTCCCCTTTTGTTTCTAACCTCTTTTGGGGGAATGATCCCCCCAAGGGTTCCCCTTTTTTGGGAAAAACCCCAAGGGAATTTTTTTCTTTCTCCTCTCAAATTTTTTTTTTTAAAATTTAAAATTTTTTTAGTTTTTTGTTTTGGGCCCGGTCAGTACAGTTGATGGACGTAAGCAATGAAAAGTTTTTTAATTTTTCTACCGATAAAATCAATAATTTTTCCTTTTGTTTTCATTTTTTTTAGGGAATTTGTCTCTCTTTTTGTTTTCCAAACCCCTCTTATCTTTTTTTTCCTTTACACTTTTTAAATACCCTTTTGCATAACTTGGGGTTTTTTTCTCCCTTAACTGTTTGGGTTTCCCCTTTTTGTTTTTTCCCCACCTCACCTCCTCCAAATGTAACCCTAGGGTTTACCTCCACAGTTAAACATTTTTCTTTTCTCTTCTTTAAAAGTCTTTTTTTTTTTTGTGGTCCCCTCCCCCACTTTTAACCCCCTTTTCTTTCCCTTTTCAAATGCTTTCTATGTGTCCATATCTCTGGCCAATTTTTTAACATTTTAAGTGGTGGAGGGAAGGGCTTTCTTTACTTGGAAGCTTAAAAATCCTATTTTTTGTTTTTTGGCAAGATTGTTTCTTTCAAATTCAATCATCACCTTTACAGACTTCCCCCTCTTTCTCCCTTTGGGCATTTTTGATAATTTTCTCAGTGGGGGTTCACTTTTTTTTTAAACCAGTTAAAAAGGGGGGTTTTTTTAGGGTTTTTCCCAAATCTTCATTCCCGGGAGATAACCCAAAAAACATCCCCCTGGAAGATTTTTTTTTCTCCTAAAATCTTTTTCTCTTTTCAAACCCTTTTTGTTTTTAATGCCCTTTTTACATTTTAAAACCTTCAATTTTTTTTTTTTCTTTTATTTTTAAAACGTCAATAATAATTTCCCTCTTTAAAACTTTCCACCATTTCTACAATTCCCATTTTTTTTTTTATTTCTCTAGAAATCACTATCAGGCTTAGGGGGTTTTTATGCTCCCCTCAAATTCCTTTAATTTTTTTCTTTTTTTAAAATTTTTTCCTTCAGTATTTTCCTTCTCCCATTTCTCTCTTCATCCGAGCTTCCCTTTCCCTTTCCCCCTCGGGTTTTTTACCCCGATTTTTAAAAATCCCTCCTTCCTCCTTTTTTTTCCCCCGGTCCTTTCCTCTCCCCCTACCAAAACCGGGGTCCCTCCCCAAAATCTTCTTTCCCTGCCTTACCCCCCATCCGAAAACCCTTCACATTTCCAGGGTTTTTGCCCTTTTTCCCGTTTCCCCAAAATGAAAACAAGTTTATCCAGTAAAACCAAAAGAAAGCTGGATCGAGCTTTCTTTTAAAGGAAAAACTGTTTTCGTAAAAAAAGAATTCTTCGGGAACCAAAATGGAAAACCCCAAAACCCCTCCTCCAGGACCTCTCAATTTAATTCAATTCAGTTATTTATTTAGCGCCAATTCACAACACAGTCGTCCAAGGCACTTCAAAAAAGTCAGGAAACATAATTTCCAAATTAATTTTAATCATTGAAAGTGCAGCCAGTTTGTGTTATTTATTAAAATTGGATAAAAAGTTTTTCTATCTAAGGAAACCCAGCAGATTGCACCCGTCAGGCTTGAGCAATCACCCCTCCCGGATGAGCATGTAGGACAGTGGACAGTCAGGGGTTTGACTTTGCAGCAATCCCTATACTGGATGATGTAGCGACAGTGGGGGAAAAAAAACCCCTTTTAACAGGAAAAAACCTCCAGAGAACCAGGCTCAGTGTGAGCGGCCATCTGCCAGCCCGACGGGGGTTAGAGAGAAACAAGCAGGACACAAAAGAGAACAAAAAAAACATATCCAGGAGTTTTTCTATGGGAAAAAAAGGTAAATGTTAATGGATGTAGCTCCTTAGGTTTCACTAAAAAGAAGGAACAGATAAACTCTGAGCCATTTTTCAATTTTAGAGTCTGAAGAGAGAAAAGTTAGTTCAGTAAAGCTCAATCAGTAGCTATGTCTAGGAGAGAGAAAGGGTTAAACACTGAAAGACAGGGTCATGTGGATCATCGGTAGAGGGTGAGCATTAAGTTGTTGCCAGCAGAAGCTTGGAGGATTCCCTTCTCCAGAAAGGTGTCACAGGTAGACACAGAGTCAGGCCAGGTGTAGCTTCTAGGAAGAGAAAAGAGAGAGAACAAAGTTAAAAGCTGAAATAACAGCAATAATACAAAATTGAAGAGTAGTGTAAGAAAGTAGCAAAGAGGGTGAAAGTGGTCATTATGTCCTCCAGCAGCCTAAGCCTATAGGAGCATAACTACAGAGAAAGCTCAGGATAAACTAAGCTACTCTAACTATAAGCTTTATCAAAAAGGAAAGTTTTAAACCTAGCCTTAAAAGTAGACAGTTTGTCCATCTAGAGCTCACTGATGGCCATTGTTATACTAAAAACCACAACGATGGGAATCCTCTCACTGTCAGATTGACCATAACCATTGGAAAAGAGAGGGGGTCATACAGGTAGCAGAAAAGGAGGGTGTGTTTGCACCTCAACCGTAACTGAGCCGGTTTAGGCTAAACCTGACTCCCCTTTACTCCATCCAACAAGGGGAGAAGAAGACGGAGCTAAAATAAGGAAGATAGCTCAGGATAACCTAAGCCACTCTAACTATAAGCTTTATCAAAAAGGAAAGTTTTAAGCCTAGCCTTAAAAGTAGACAGTTTGTCCATCTAGAGCCCACTAATGGCCATTGTTATACTAAAAACCACAACGATTGGGATACCTCTCTCTGTCAGATTGACCATAACCATTGGAAAAGAGAGGGGGTCATACAGGTAGCAGAAAAGGAGGGTGTGTTTGCACCTCAACCGTAACTGAGCCGGTTTAGGCTAAACCTGACTCCCCCTTACTCCATCCAACAAGGGGAGAAGAAGACGGAGCTAAAAAAAGGAAGATAGCTCAGGAAAACCCAAAAGCCACTCTAACTATATGTTTATCAAAAAGGAAAGTTTTAAGCCTAGCCTTAAAAGTAGACAGGGTGTCCGCCTCAGGGGACTAAAACTGGGAGCTGGTTCCACAGGAGAGGAGCCTGATAACTGAAGGATCTGCCTCCCATTCTACTTCTAGAGACTCTAGGAACCACCAGTAAACCTGCAGTCTGAGAACGAAGTGCTCTGTTAGGAACATATGGAAACAATCAGATCTCTGATGTATGATGGAGCTAAAATCATTAAGGGCTTTATATGTGAGGAGGAGAATTTTTAATTTCTATTCTGGATTTAACAGGGAGCCAATGAAGGGAAGATAAAGTAGGGGAAATATGATCTCTCTTTTTAAATTTTCATCCCGAACTCTTGCTGCAGCATTTTGAATCAGCTGAATGCTTTTAACTGCATTTTGTGGACATCCTGATAGTAAAGAATTACAATAGTCCAGCCTTGAAGAAAACAAATGCATGGACTAGTTTTTTCAGCGTCACTCCTGGACAGGATATTTCTAATTTTGGCAATGTTCCGAAGATGAAAAAAGGAAATCCCAGAAACTGTTTAATATGGGGTTTAAAGACATGTCCTGGTCAAAAATAACACCAAGGTTTTTACTTTTTTTTTGGAGGTCAATTTAATGCCCTCCAGGTAAAGTGATTGACTTAGTAGTTTCTTTTTTTAAAGACTCCGGGCCAAGACGAAAACTTCTTTTTGTCTGAATTTAGAAGGGGCAAAAATTTTAAAAGTCATCCAGTTTTTATGTCTTAAAAGACATGCTTGTGTCTACAAATGTTGGGCTCCAGGATTTATGGAAAATAAAGCTGAGTATCATCAGGTAACAGGAAAATTATTCTATGTGTGAAATTTTACCTTTTGGAAGATAATATGTAAGAAAATTTGGGCCCAATACTGAACCCTGTGGTTTCCAAAATTTAACCCTGGATTTTAAAAATATTTATATTTACAAAACAAACTGGAATCTGTCAGACAAAAAGATTTAAACCAGCCTAGGCGTTCCCCTGACCTACAGCAAATTCCAGCCTTTCTAGGAGAATATTATGATCACTGTACAAATGCACACTGAGATCAAACAGAACCAGTACAGACACAATCCATTTCTGGGGCCAAAAGAATATCATTGTGATTTTCAGCAGAGCTTTTTCAGTGCTATGACTCTGAAACCTGACGAAAGTCTTCAAAACAGGTCATTGCTGTGAAAATGCTCACCCATTTGTTAGCAACTATTTTTTCAAGAATTTTAGATAAGAATGGAAGTTTGGATATGGGTCTGTAATTTATTAATCATTCGATCAAGCAAAGGGTTTTTCTTAAGAAAAAGGTTTAATTACGCTACCTTAAAAGCTTGTGGTACATACCATTTACTAAAAGAAAAATTTAATCATACTAAAAGGGGCTTATAACGGGGGGAACATTTCCTTAAAAAATTTTGGTTGGGATTGGCTAACTACAGTTGAAGTTTAGATGAAGCTAATTTTCTGATAACTCTGGAAGCTCCACGGTTTCAAAAAGTCCAAACACAGATCAGGTTCTACAGTTATTTCCAATGTTGTCTCACTTTTTTGAGGATGAAGTAATCATCTTCGGAGTTTGTCAAAGATTTTTTTTTAATAGAATCAATTTTTTTTTTGGAAGAATCCCAAAAGTCAGAGCTGAGAGCTAAGGGGAAAGGGGAGTCCAAAACAGAGCTATGACTCTGTGTAAGTTGCAACTGTATTAAAAAAAACCCTAGGATTATTCTTGTTCTCTTCTATTAAGGATGAGAAAAAAGCTGTTCTAGCTTGGTGAAGTGTCTTTTTATAAAAACAGTAGGCTATTTTTCCAGATTAAGTAGAAATCCTCTAGGTGTGTAGAGCGCCATTTTCGCTCCAATTTTCTAACATTGTGCTTTAAGGTACGCAGCTCTGAATTTAAAACCCAGGGAGCCTCCCTCCTATGAAAAATTTCCTTTTTTTCAAGGGGGCTGCATTGTCTAATGCACCACGCAATGATGAAGTAACACTCTGAAAAAAGAGATCAATTTGTGAAGGGGGAAAAAACAAAATTATTCCCCTCCACTCTGTTTTTCTGTGATAATAGGGAAAATTAAAGTGGAACAGATTCTTTAAAGGTTGTTACAGCATTATCGATAATGATCTACTATAATGAAATTTTCTTTCAGGGTTGGAGCTCGGGAAATTAAACTCAAAGGTTTTTAAAAAATGGTCAGACAGCACAGGGTTGTGAGAAAATATTTTTATGTCTTTACACTCAATGCCATATGTCAGCACAAAGGGCCAGAGAATGAAGACAAAACGTGGGGGGTTTGTTAATGTTTTGAGTAAAGCCCAAATTGAGTCTAAAAATAGCATTAAAAGGTATATTTAAGCTATCACTTTCAGTGTCAACATGAATGTTAAAATCCCCCACTATAATACCTTTATCTGTATTTACACTAAATCAGAAAAAGGGCGAAAACTGATCTAAAAATTTGAGAGTAAAGGGGCCCGGTGGGGGTACAAAACAAAAAACAGAAGTGGTTTTGTGCTTTTGCAATTTGGATGAGGAAAACTAAGGATTAAATATTCAAAAGAGTTGTAGCTATTGATTGGTCTGGGACTAGTCAATAAATGGACGAAAAATGGTTGCTACTCCCCCCTCCTCCCCAGTATTTCGAGGAATGGAAAATTTAAATAATTAGTAGGGGGTTGACTATTTTTGTAACATAAACCCCCTTGCTGCAGCCAAATTTTTTGAGGCAAAATAATCAATCTGATTTTCACAAATCAGGTCACTACTAGCAAAGTCTTTGAAGAGAGAGATCTATGTTCAGTAAGCCACATTTAATTTTTTTATTTTTTTTTTTAGTCTGAGTTGTGTTTTTTTATTAAATTTTCCTGATTTCCTTTTTAGATAATTTTTTAATCTATTCCCCAATTTTGGGCCGTGGGCGAGACACTATCTTAATGGGGAAGGGGGGTAGCGGTACAGAAGCTGCAGAAAGGGTGTTAAACTACGACCGTGCTTCCTGGTCTGAACCCTGGGTTTCAGAGGTTTGGAGAACTAATAAATTCGGCCAGATTCCTAGAAAGAAGAGCTGCTCCATCCCCAAGTGGGATGGATGCCGTCTCTCCGGATCAGACCAGTTTTCCCCCCAAAAAGTTGCCAATTATCAATGTAGCCCACATTGTTTTCTGGACACCACCTAGACAGCCAGCGGTTGAATAACAGCATGCGGCTAAACATGTCGTCACTGGTCAGATCGGGGAGGGGACCAGAGAAAATGACGGAGTCCGACAAACCTCTTGGACGGAAGTCTCTCAATCGCGCGTCGTGTCTGCCCAGTACTAACAAAAAGAAGAACATTGGCCATAACCCGGAAATTAACCGGACGTCCCGCCTCCATTGTTTCTTCGGTCTAACATCATTGGTCGAGCAGAAACCAGAGTATCATTTGAATTTAGAGCTGTTGGCTTGTGCTGCCTGCTGTCTGTGGAGTCTAACAACAGAGAATACGAGAGTCGTGTCCGTCGCTGGTACTTTTTCCATTTGTTATAAGGTAAGAAAACATTTGAAGGTTTAATGTGACATTTTATGTCTGATGTTTTTGTGCTGTTTGTCTTTAATTCAGAATACCTCTGAAAAACCAACAGAAGCCGACGCTGCGACACCCGTGTGAAAACGTATTAATATACAGTACCTACCTGACATTCTCAGATTTATTCATCATGTAGTTAAACGAGCTCTTCACGTTTTAAAGTAAAGCATTTAGCAAAGAAGAGTTTGAATAAAATAATGATTTCAGGCAAGTGTCAGGCAAAAGTATCCCTGCTCTACATTTTTACGTGTCATTACATTACAGCCTCAAACTGTGACGTATTTTATTTGGACCAACTCAAAGTAGCTAGGTTTTCTAAACCATTTTAAAAACAAAAGTCTGAAAAGTGGAACATTTGTATCTAACTCCAATTTCTTTGATACCCATAAAAATCCAGTGCGACCTGTTGCCTTCAGAAGTCACCTAATTAACAAATGGAGACCATTTATGTGAAATTTAATCTCAGCATAAATGCAGCTGTTTTGTTTCTAGCCTCAGGTTTGTTGGAGAACAAAAAGCACCACGAACACAGCAGACAGGTCAGTGAGAAGGTTCTGGAGACGTTTAAAGCAGGGTTATCTCATGGATCGCTCTTCAATCCATCATCTGAAAGTGGAGCACAGCTGCAAACCTACCAAGACATGGTCCATCTACACCTGGCGTCGGCAACCTCTTCAATTTTAAAGAGCCACTTTTGTTGCTGCTACAAAATAAAATTTGTCTAGAGCCTCAAAATAAAAATAGAAATATGTAATAAATGAAATATTTTATGTTGAAAGCTAAGGAAATAAAACTAAACTTTAGAAGAAAATGAATCACCTACGTTTATGAAAAGATAAAAACTCTTTAAGTTTGTAGAATGAGGCCAGCTTAATGAACCGTTTCCATATGGAAAATAAAGCAAGATGGGTACTTTTAAAAGCCTTGTACCACTGGTACCCTTTTTTTGTAAATATTCAATGCAGATATTACCTAAAAACATGCAGAAGAACTGCTAAAACCACCCTTTCTTATTGCCTTTATAATAAATAAAAAAAATGTTCTTATTTGGTTTTGTTAGAAAGGAGGGGTCAAAGAGCCACATGGGGCTGCAGGTTGCAGACACCTGCTCTACATTGACAGACTGGTAACCGAAGGCAATAGTCAGAGAGGGGGGTCATGGAAACTCTGTAGGAGCTGCTGGGATCCACAGCTCGGCTGGAGAATCTGTTGACTGTACAAGTAGGCGTGTACTCTACAAATCTGGCTTTTATGGAATACTGGCAAGAAGCAAGTTATTGTTGAAAGGCAGCCATAAAAAGCCCCCTCTGTAGTCCACTACTAGCCAGCTAGGGTACACCGCAAACCTGTTCAATAAGAGCAAAATGTTTACGAAAATAGTACATGGATTGACTTCTCATCATCAGCTAGGAAGAGTAGCACTATGTCCAGCTCAACATGGTGATGCTTTTGCATGTGTGACATAATGTGTTGGTGACATGTACTTTAAGCCTATGACGTAATGACAGAAAAAGGGCTTTCCTGATTCTCCCAGCGAGACTGTGGCCTCCTTACTTCTCTTCTTCTGCCCTTCACCTGTGTGTCGGACAACATGACTCGCTATTCACCTGGAAACCGTAGAAAGCCCAAAACCCCTGTTCGTCGCCCCCCAGTGCCAACCCCCGGAACACCTAGATCAACACGTGGATCCCCGAGAAGAAGTGGACCTTCATCTGAACCTCCAAGTAAGTGACCGATGCAGATGATAGAACTAATGGGGCAAGAATACTAGTCTATTCTTAGACATCGAGCAGCTCGACACACATCACTCCTTTTTCTTGCCTTCATGAATGGTAAACGGGATGGTCAGGGAGATAAAATAAAGATCTCCAAGTAGGGTTCCTATGTAGTCTAGAGAAGTAGGGAACTTTCTTTTACCATTTCCAGATTTGGAAAAGTATGTGAAAATGTTTAAAAGCGTAGCTCTTGAAAACGAGACCCTATGTCTGAATTGGATTTACCCCCTGTAAAATAAATCTAAAATATATAGAAATAAATATCTATGATTTACTACATCACACCTTGAATTTAATATTTTGGTTTTTGACTTAATGACTTGAATGCACACTGTTTAAAAAAATCACACAATGGCCATTTCAGTTTCGTCTGTATAGAAATTTAAATCCAGGTTGAACTGGACCTGTGATGCTGTGGGCCTTTTTCTTTACTGAAGGCCCTGGTAACCTTGTTGGATTGGATGTCATCATGAAATCTTTGAAATACCAGTACATTTTAAATAGAAATCTGGTGATCTCTACCAATACACAGGAAATAGTTCGACAGCATCTTTTACTAGCAAAGAGCTAAATGCTTTATGCTTATGCTTTCTTTCTTTCATCTCCGGAACATTGCCAAAATTAGAAATATCCTGTCCAGAAGTGACGCTGAAAAACTAGTCCATGCATTTGTTACTTCAAGGCTGGACTATTGTAATTCTTTACTATCAGAATGTCCACAAAATGCAGTTAAAAGCCTTCAGCTGATTCAAAATGCTGCAGCAAGAGTTCTGATGAAAATTAAAAAGAGAGATCATATTTCCCCTACTTTAGCTTCCCTTCATTGGCTCCCTGTTAAATCCAGAATAGAATTTAAAATTCTCCTCCTCACATATAAAGCCCTTAATGATTTAGCTCCATCATACATCAGAGATCTGATTGTTCCATACGTTCCTAACAGAGCACTTCGTTCTCAGACTGCAGGTTTACTGGTGGTTCCTAGAGTCTCTAGAAGTAGAATGGGAGGCAGATCCTTTAGTTATCAGGCTCCTCTCCTGTGGAACCAGCTCCCAGTTTTAATCCCTGAGGCGGACACCCTGTCTACTTTTAAGGCTAGGCTTAAAACTTTCCTTTTTGATAAAGCTTATAGTTAGAGTGGCTTAGTTTATCCTGAGCTATCTTCCTTATTTTAGCTCCGTCTTCTTCTCCCCTTGTTGGATGGAGTAAGGGGGAGTCAGGTTTAGCCTAAACCGGCTCAGTTATGGTTGAGGTGCAAACACACCCTCCATTTCTGCCTCCTGTATAACCCCCTCTCTTTTCCAACAGTTATAATCAATCTGACAGAGAGAGGTATCCCAATCATTGTGGTTTTTAGTATAACAATGGCCATCAGTGGGCTCTAGATGGACAAACTGTCTACTTTTAAGGCTAGGTTTAAAACTTTCCTTTTTGATAAAGCTTATAGTTAGAGTGGCTTAGGTTATCCTGAACTATCTCTGTAGTTATGCTGCTATAGGCTTAGGCTGCTGGAGGACATAATGACCACTTTCACCCTCTTTGCTACATTCAAACACTACTCTTCAATTTTGCGTTATTTGCTGTTATTTCAGCTTTTAACTTTGTTCTCTCTCTTTTCTCTTCCTAAAAGCTACACCTGGCCTGACTCTGTGTCTACCTGTGACACCTTTCTGGAGAGGGGAATCCTCCAAGCTTCTGCTGGCAACAACTTAATGCTTACCCTCTACCGATGATCCACATGACCCTGTCTTTCAGTGTTTAACCCTTTCTCTTTCCTAGACATATCTACTGACTGAGCTTTTACTGTAACTAACTCTATGTGCTCTCTTCAGACTCTAACATTGAAAACTGGCTCAGAGTTTATCTGTTCTTTCTTTCTAGGTGAAACGACTAAAGGAGCTACATCCATTAACATTTACCTTTTCCTTCCCATAGAAAGTACTCCTGGATCAGTGCTTCTTTGTTCTCTTTGTGTCTCTGCTCTGTTCTCTCTAACCCCCAGTCGGTCGTGGCAGATGGCCGCTCACACTGAGCCTGGTTCTGCTGGAGGTTTCTTCCTGTTAAAAGGAAGTTTTTCCTCTCCACTGTCGCTACATGCATGCTCAGTATGAGGGATTGCTGTAAAGTCAACGCTAGTTAATGTCCACTGTCTCTACATGCTCATCCGGGAGGAGTGACTGCTGCAAGTCACTGACTGGATGCAATCTGCTGGGTTTCCTTAGATAGAAAAACTTTTTATCCAATTTGAATAAATAACTGAATCTGACTGCACTGTTCAATGGTTAGGATTAATTGGGATATACAGTGCCTTGCGAAAGTATCGGCCCCCTTGAACTTTTCAACCTCTTGCCACATTTCAGGCTTCAAACATAAAGATATAAAATTCAAATTTTTTGTGAAGAATCAACAGCAAGTGGGACACAATCGTGAAGTGGAATGAAATTTATTGGATGTGTCAAACTTTTTTAACAAATAAAAAACTGAAAAGTGGGCCTTGCAATATTATTTGGCCCCCTTGCGTTAATACTTTGTAGCGCCACCGTTTGCTGCAATTACAGCTGCAGATCGCTTGGGGTATGTCTCTATCAGTTTTGCACACCCAGAGACTGAAATTCTTGTCCATTCTTCCTTGCAAAACAGCTCGAGCTCAGTGAGGTTGGATGGAGAGTGTTCGTGAACAGCAGTCTTCAGCTCTTTTCACAGATTCTCGATTGGATTCAGGTCTGGACTTTGACTTGGCCATTCCAACACCTGGATACGTTTATTTGTGAACCATTCCATTGTAGATTTGGCTTTATGTTTTGGATCATTGTCATGTTGGAAGATAAATCTCTGTCCCAGTCTCAGGTCTCCTGCAGACTCCAACAGGTTGTCTTCCAGAATGGTCCTGTATTTGGCCCCATCCATCTTCCCATCAATTTTGACCATCTTCCCTGTCCCTGCTGACAAAAAGCAGGCCCAAACCATGATGCTGCCACCACCATGTTTGACAGTGGGGATGGTGTGTTCAGGGTGATGAGCTGTGTTGCTTTTACGCCAAACATATCGTTTTGCATTGTGGCCAAACAGTTCGATTTTGGTTTCATCTGACCAGAGCACCTTCTTCCACATGTTTGGTGTGTCTCCCAGGTGGTTTGTGACAAACTTTAAACGAGACTTTTTATGGATATCTTTGAGAAATGGCTTTCTTCTTGCCACTCTTCCATAAAGGCCAGATTTGTGCAGTGTACGACTGAGTGTTGTCCTATGGACAGACTCTCCCACCTCAGCTGTAGATCTCTGCAGTTCATCCAGAGTGATCATGGGCCTCTTGGCTGCATCTCTGATCAGTCTTCTTCTTGTTCGAGATGAAAGTTTAGAGGGACGGCCGGGTCTTGGTAGATTGGCAGTGGTCCGATACTCCTTCCATCTCAATATGATTGCTTGCACAGTGCTCCTTGTGATGTTTAAAGCTTGGGAAATCTTTTTGTATCCAAATCCGTCTTTAAACTTCTCCATAACAGCATCTCTGACCTGCCTGGTGTGTTCCTTGGTCTTCATGATGCTCTCTGCGCTTTGAACAGAACCCTGAGACTATCACAGAGCAGGTGCATTTATACGGAGACTTGATTACACACAGGTGGATTCTAGTTATCATCATCAGTCATTTGGGACAACATTGGATCATTCAGAGATCCTCACTGAACTTCTGGAGTCAGTTTGCTGCACTGAAAGTAAAGGGGCCGAATAATATTGCACGCCCCATTTTTCAGTTTTTTATTTGTTAGAAAAGTTTGACACATCCAATAAATTTCATTCCACTTCACGATTGTGTCCCACTTGTTGATTCTTCACAAAAAAATAGAATTTTATATCTTTATGTTTGAAGCCTGAAATGTGGCAAGAGGTTGAAAAGTTCAAGGGGGCCGAGTACTTTCCCAAGGCACTGTATGTACCTGACTTTGTGAAGTGCCTTGAGACAACGTGTTATGAATTGGCGCTATATAAAGAAACTGAATTGAATTAATCTAAACACCTATTCTGTCTCAGCTGCTTCACACATTAGTCTGAGGCAGGAAGATGCCTTTAGAGTTAAGAATAAAAAGAGCTTTAAGTGTTTCTTTCTTGTACACAGGAAATCCAGCTTTCTGTTTTTTTCTGTGGTAGTGACTGATTTTATTTCTGATCTGTCCAGACTTGTAAAGAAATGTACTTTCCAACTTATAACTGCATTGGTACAATGGTGAGTGTGAGGTTTTTGGAATGAAAATTCAACTTCCTAGCAAAGAACGCTCTGCATCTGCCTCACAGAAAGCACTGCTGCGTCTCCCAAAAAGAGGAGGTTCCGACCAGGAACCAAGGCCCTAATGGAGATCCGGAAGTACCAGAAGAGCACCGATCTTCTCATCAGAAAGACGTCATTCGCCCGACTGGTGAGTCAGATAATGCCTACCTCTTGTCAGACTATATCTTCTTAACTGCTAAATAGGGCACAAAATCGTGGCATCAGCATGATATTTTCCTTTTAGTCTCAGGGGACAGAATATTTTAGGTGCACAAAGCAGGGGGTGGGGGCCAGAGGTCAGACATGACTCAACCATACTAAACACACTCTGTGTCACTCATTATGTTATAGCCTTAGTGCAATCCATCCAACATAAACCAGAACAAAACCATGATGCAAATTGGATGTCACAGAAGCACAACCAGATGAATCTACTGAACTCTTATTCACACCTATTTCATTTCCAAATAAATGTTGATGTTACATTGAAAATGTACCTGCAGCTGTGTGTTTCCTTTCACCTCTGTGTGAAGTAAAGTTTACTCCTGATTTCTCTCCCTGGCTCAGGTTCGGGAGGTGTGTCAAAGTTTTTCCACTAGCTATCTCCGCTGGCAGGTCGTTGCTCTCATGGCTCTGCAGGAGGTAAGCGGTGCTTCTCATACTGAGGAATAATGTGTTGTCCATGCTAACACACATGGAGTTTGTTTAAAACAAAAAGCTTAAAACAAGCATTGCTAAACACTCAAGTGTTACAAATTACTTCAGTATGATACAGACATTCTGAAAAATACCCACAGCCCTGTTAAACTGCCAGGTTTTTGTTGATGTAAAAAATAAAGCCACGATTAAATTTCCAAACTATTCCACATATTATTGAACATTTATCCTGTACAATGCAACTGGAAAACAAATCTGTTGAAACAGAGAAATAAAATGAAAAACGGTGCAATAACCTGGTGGTGGAAGTGTGTACACCTGATACTTTTCTGAAGCTGAATTTCAACATTCAGGCTTCTTTGACAGGAGCATTCCAACATCCCCACTAGTGTCAGTTTATTTATATAGCATCCATTCACAAGACATATTGTCTCCAGGCACTTTACAAAGCCAAAGTCAATCCAGTTATACAGACTGCTTCAAAGTCAATTACATACATTCCAATTAATTCCTAGTTATGAAAAAATGCTTCATGAGTAAATATTTGGCAACTCTGCTTTGCAGCAGTTCTTTAAATCTATCAGATCTTAAGTACATCACCTGTCTACAGCCCTTTTCTGTCAGATTTACTTCTGCAAACTGGCTAGATCATTCCAAGACTTCATTCTTATGTAAAGATGCGTTCCATTTGTACTTGGAGGCCGGAAATTCCGACTTCCAAGTAGGAAATTTCAACTGGAACGCCTGCGAAAGTCGGAATTACAAGTCAGAAAGTCGGCATAACGCGACAATATCTGACTTCCACATTCAAGATGGCTGCAACTCGCATGTGACTGTTTTTAGCAGTTCTCTATTATTTATGCAACATTTAGTCAGTCGTACATGTACTAATTTTCAGTGTTTATAAGACAAGATATTTCAACGCTATATGCATGAAGTACTGCGTAGAACAGTCTTATTGTCATTGTTATTGTAAGACTACTGTTACAGTTGCTAGCAATACGAACGAAAACAAGCAGGAAACTGGAACGCTACAACTCAGAGATGAAGTAAACTCACACATCCCAGTTCTAACTTCAGAGGTTAATGAACGCAGCATTAATTTAGTTCTCTGCTTGGACTCACTGTGATGGTGAAATCCTTCTTCAGCTTTACTAGCAGACATCTTAACGATTGGGGCCAAAACTGAACTTTACGATTAATTAGATTCAGTATATTTGATGGCAAGTGTGAGCTCAAGAAAGTTGAATGCCAAAACTGAATCAAAAGGTAGTTTAATGAAATATTAGTCTAATGTGTCCATACCTATGCAACCAGGTTGTTGCAGCTTCTATTTTATTTTTTAGATAAAATGTGTATTTTCCTTTTTAAAGAGTGCTCTGTGAGAAGTTTTAAATCTTATAAAATAATGATTCTATAACCTAAAACTGACCTGTCCACCAAGCCAAACTACAGAGGCCTTCAAAGAACAGCTGCATTTATTCAGATTTTAAATGACACGGGGATTTTGTTTACTAGTTAAGTAACCTTTGAAGAGAATTGGTGGCACTGGGTTTGAATCCCATGGGCTCTTTCTGCATGGAGTTTGCATCTTCTCACTGTGCATGTGTGGGTTTTCTCCGGTACTCCGTCTTCCTCCCATCATCCAAAAACATGACTGTAACTGACGAGCATGGTGTTTTTGTTCTGTGTATCTCTGTTACCCTGTAAGTGGACCCTGCAAGGACAACCGGGTATAAATGGTGGATGGATGGTTGCACTGGGTTTTTTTATTAGGGGAATGACTGTTAAGGTTGGCTAAATACAAATGCATGCTGCACCTGTGGACTTTTAATTTAAAAAAAAAGCAGAAAATTAGGCAATATAAAAATGGATGTGCAGTTTTCTGATTTTTATTTGTAAAAATGTTTGGAATTCATGCATCGTTTTTCTCTACACAATTATGGACTACTTCATGTTGATCTACAGGAAAATCCAAATAAAATACACTCAACTTTTTGCTTGTAATGTGACCTAATCTGACAGTGTTCAAGGAGAGTGAATATTGTTGCAAGACGCTGTGTGATTCTGTAGCTTCTTCCTCCTTGGGTATGTGTAGTCAAGTTTATTTATATAGCGCTTTTCAGCAACAAGGCAATCAAGAGTGCTGCACATGAGGAAAAACATTACAGTGATACAGAAAAACAAATCAAATGATGTTAATAATCCTTGGGAGTTTACTGGTAAGAGCTGGTTCTAATCCAATCTTTCTAATAGAGGTAATTAGCTCATTAAGTCCTCTGCTGTAAGGAATTCATCCTGTGCTAGAAGAAAAATGATAATATTAATCCTTGAGGTCGCTTGAATGAGGCAGTTGTGGTCCCATCATTCAAATAGTAACAGTCATGGGAACTTACGGAAGTCTTAAGTGTAAAACAGTTTTAGTCCAAACTTTCAAATACTAATGTTTGGCTTTCACTGGTATGAGATAAAAAAAGAAATCTAAAAATCTATGGAGCCACATTTAGGTAAAAAGACGATAAGAAGAAAGACCACATTAGTTAAGAGGAGGGGGAAAAAAATCATATTTCACACTTTATTCTTAGCAGGATACAGTTTGATATATCAAAAAAAAAACTCAGCACAAATAAGCAACACATATACGAGACAACATATAGCAGAGATACGGTGAATGATTTAAACCTCTACAGAACATAACCTCAAACACTGACCACCTTTGTGCTTGCAGGCTGCAGAGGCCTTTCTCGTTTTACTGTTGTCAGATGCTAACTTGTGTGCCATCCATGCCAAGAGAGTGACAGTGTTCCCACGGGACATTCAACTGGCCCGGAGGATCCGTGGGATCGATTTCATGTAGAATCCACACCACAGTTGAGAGAATCCCAGCAGCATTCAGATACTGTTTGGGCCTCATCTTCCTGCTGTGTTGATTCAGTGCTCAGTTAAAGTTTTATACTTGTTTTAATTGTTTTCTGAAAGCCAAGCATGTTTTTGATTTTAATTTTCTTTAACATTTGGATCCTGAACACGTAATTTCTGCAGGGAGTTAACATGGAGATTGTTGACAAATGTTTCTAGCAGCTGTAGTTTAGTATAGTACTACAGTGTGTTCTTTTACTGTTCTGAATACATTTACTAATGTAATATTGATATGTATAGTTTATTGCTCATTAAAGGAAACCTATTTTGTCTATAATATGGTTTCTTTGACCTTTTTATTTTGTCCTTTCTTTTAGTCTTCTCTCTCAGCTTTTAAAAGCCGGTTTCAGAGATGTGCTGGGATGTTCACACTGGTCATGTCTATGCGGATACCTGGGTACTGAAATTACAGAAGTGGTAGATAAAAGCTGAAAGAGTGGCAGGTTAAGGTTGATCTTATTCACACAATTTCACAACAAATGTCATCTCAGGCCACTTTAAAAGACAAACACGATCAGTCCAAAATCATTCCATCCAGGCCAGTGCAGTCAGATTGAGATCCAGTTTCAAATAGTTTTATTCCATTCACACTACTGTGTAGTCATTTGATCACAAAATTCAGTAAGACGTTCTCAAAAACAGCAATGGCTATAGACTGTTTACTGCAGTGCACTCCATCATGCTGAGCAAACATGGAGAAGGAACTCTCAATTTACCAGGAAGACGACTCCTGGCGGTACCAGGATCAGTGTGACTGTCTTCTGGTGCGTCCAGCTGGCGACAGAGGAAGGACGAACACAGAAGCACTGGGCCAGGGGTACTCTTGTCCAAAGACAAAGTTAATGGCAGCAAGAATTGATTGTAAATTGTCCCTAAATGGAGAGTAAAGACAGCATCTTAAGCCAGCATAACTAGAGTACTGAAAAATGCTTCATTTCCTTTTTGAAATGGTTGCTCTCTCCATGGGCAATCTTTGGCCCAATGGCCATATCCACAGCATCTCATCCATTGATCTTACCCAACTTTCCGCATCTTTCTGAAAAATGTCCCTTTCCTATCTCTTTAATAGACATTAGCTCCTCCCAGAACCAGGTTATCAACATAACCCATATATGCTTCCAAAAACCTGAGTAAGAATTGGCCCACTTACTGAGTTGGTTGATCCTGCTTTATGTCCAGAATGCTTCAAAAATAATCCTTCTGGTTGGCTTTAGTATATTCCATAATGTCTTTCACAGCAGCTACATAGCCACCATCAGTATCACATGACCAGTTGAGATCATCAACATTTACAGCTAAAGGTGTTAATTAAATTCAAAATTATTGTGTTAATCCTAAAGGGAAATAAAATGTTGTAGCTCATTATGAAGGTTTCTTCAAAAAGCCGTCGTAGATGCTGATGGCTGTGGGCAGGAAGGATCTCCTGTAGTGGTCTGTCTTACAGCAGATCTAAAGAAGCCTCTGACTGAAGAGGATGCCCAGGGTTCTCCATAATGTTCTTCATTTTATGAAGAACCCTTCTTTGCACATTCATCTCCAGAGGTTCCAGAATAGAGCCAGCATTCTTTATCAGCTTGTTGAGCTTTTTTAAGTCCCTGGCTCTGATGCTGCTTCCCCAGCAGATGATGGCAGAAGAGATCACACTCTCCACAACAGACTTATAGAAGATATGCAGCATCTTGCTCCAAACACTAAAGGACCTAAGCTTCCTCAAGAAGTACAGTCTGCTCTGTCGCTTCTTGTAGACGGCTTCACAGTTGCATCTCCACTCCAGTCTGTTGTCCAGGTGAACACCGAGGTATTTATACTCCTTCACCACCTCCACTTCTTCTCCCTATTATATAAAAAAACATCATTCAAAAATGTATGACCTACCCGTAATCTCATCAGTATCACTCCTTCTCTTTGGCTTCTTTCTTCAAAGTTCTTTGTTACTACTCATTTTTGTATTTCATATAAATTTCTTCCTTTCTTGTCTTCATTCCACCTTTTCTGTCATATTTCTACGTCTTTTCTTTTTTTATTGATTTACCCTAACCTTTCACATATGGAACACGGGATGGTTTATTAAATTTTTTTCATATTTTTTGACAGTAGGTAGACAGGTAACAGGGGCAGAAAGAGGGGAAGACATGTGGCAAACGTCGCCAGGGCCAGAACTCAAACCCAGGACCACCGCATTGAGGACTGAAGCCTCAATACATTGGCCAAGCGCTTAAACCCCTACACCAACAGGGCCGTGCCAGTAATACGTTATTTCATTCCCCAAAGCCTTTTTAACCATTTTATCTGCGGTTTTGTTTCCTTTCATTTAATAATGACTGCCACCATCTCTGCTATGAATACCGATAAATAATCTGTAAGTCGTTTGGAAATGCCTATTTGAAACTCAGGTATAAACATCCCTTTGCCTACATACCCCTTTATGTTCTTTGATCAATCTGTGTAAATTTGAAGGTAAATCTAAAATATACACTAGATTTAACGCTATTTCATTTAATTTCTATTTTTTCCTTTCAAGTAAACTCATGTCTACTTTTATCTTTGGATATATATTCACGGAGGAATAACACTAACTGGATTATTCTTTGAAAATGTTTTATTATCTAGGTCATACACTCTAGCCCAGTAGTTTTCTTTTCACCCAAACCCCGTTCCTCAGAAACTTTGAGTATTCCCAACAGTTCTGTAATACTTTTGATGCAGGGTTATCTTCCTTTCTTCCCTTTAATTTAATCCAGTATGTCAATGCCAGTTCTACTAGAGTCTCACCATTGTCTATTAATAATGCATTAATGGGAGTGGTCTTTATTGCTTCTGAACACACACCCAATGTCTTGTTTTGTAATCTGTGTACTTTTTGTAATGTTGAATTTGCTGCTGCTCTGTACACAATACATCCATAATCTATAGCCCAGATCTCATGAAAGCCCTGTAGATGCTTAATGATGATTATTTATTAGGCATCTCCATTCACCTCTGGCCACAGCTTTTATTAAATGTATTACTTTTTTGCATTCTGTTGCAAATGTTGCATTCCTTGGTTTACTAAATGGCACACGTATTGCTTTTTTCCAGCTTCTTGGAATGATACCTTCTCTCCAAATTTTATGAAATAGTTTTAATACTACTAATAATGATTTTTCTGGAAGCTGTCGGAAGATGACATAGCACAAATTGTCCTCCCCTGGGGCTGAATATCCTGTATGTTTTATTGCTTTTTAAAGTTCTTACATTGTTATATCTTCATCTAGTGTTGACTCAAAACTTCTCTTCTCACCCATATCGCTGAATTTTTTTTGTTTTTGTTCCCTCTGTTGTCTATCAATATTACCAAGATGTTCTCCACTATGGAGTGCAGCAAATACCTCACCCAGAACATTAGCCTCATCTTGGTCTGACACTATTATATCCTGATTTCTAATCACAGGTGGGATTTTTTCTATATTTCTTTTCCCACTCATTTTCTTAAACATACACCTGACATGTTGAAGCTTTATTTCAGAACCTGACCGAACAATAGTATCTCGATGTTTTCTTTTTTGCATCCTTAATAACTTTACGAGCTACTGCCCTTTTCTTTTTGTACTCTATTAGATTTCCAACTGTCATATTTTTCTGTACGGTTTTAAGTGCTTTATTGCGTTCTTTGACTGCTCTACTACAGTTTATTTAAAAATGTTCCTAATTTGCTTTATTAAAGCACCATATTGTTAATATATAATCTCCTTGTCTGGATAAATTGTCATTAATGATTGAACTTATCGGAAAACGATTCTCCCTTATGTAGAATCTCCCTCTATTCACATGATCTTGCTAGACAATCAGAAACTAAAATGAAATGAATACATGAAACTGTACCCTTCTTTATATTAATTCTTGTACCCTGAACTATTAACATACTAGTCACCTTTCATCCATTATTTCTTCCTCAATATTACCATTATTATTTGTTTGACTGATTACCCAAAGACCATTATTTGCATTTAAGTCACCACACCAAATCTCTCTCCTGTATGTTGTTCCTGAGATTTTCTTAAATGTATCACTCTCTAGATTTTTACATGGGTTGTAAAAGTTCACTAACTTAACATTTCCTGTTCTTTTAAATTTAAACATTTCAACACTAATACATTCGTATTATTTAGGGCTGGGATTTCTCCTAAAAGCTATCCCATCTTTGATGAAAGTTGCACACCCTCCTCTAATATTGCCATTACTTCTGTCATGTCTAACTGAACTCTATCCATTGATTTTGAAATCAATTGATTTTGAAATATTATATCTGGTATTGTTTCTATTTCATGTATATATCTTTTAAGTTCTTGTCCGTTTGCTATTAAACTCCTAGCATTCCATTGAAGTATATATATAACCATTCTTTAGTTCTCTTGTGCATTTTCTGTTCCCTCAGTTGAACTTGGTATAGAGTGGATCTGGTCTGCTTGGATTTCCTTCATGTTTAGAAACGTTCCTATTGCTGTAACAACTGCCTATATTTTATCACTTTTCTTTTTCTTTGTACTGTTACATTCACAATATGACAAATAAATGCAATAATTGTTTTCTTTTTAACTATCATTGCATTTTCCTCCACTTTCCACTGGTGTCTACTCTAATCTTGTTGCTTCTGATACAATCCCTCATCTTATTTCCTGTTTCACAACTTCCATAGTCATAATAAATGGCACACCTGAAATAACTCATCTTACTCTTTCAAAAGACCCAGGAATGTATGCTTTTATCCTTTCCTCTGCCAAAGTTGTCATTTTAATTATTATTTTTTTCTTGTTGGGCTCTGTTGACTGCACGTATTAACATTTTCATATTGTTAACAAGTCTGGCTAGTTTGATACTGCCAATTTCCTTCTCAAATGCTTCAGTTAGTTTCATCGGATGAAAATGTCCTCTACCGCCCTTTGAAACGTTGCCCCCGACTTCCGCCTTTCAAATTCTCCAAAACAAACAGCCAATAACTAGCGAGCTTATTTTCTACGATCGGGAAGTTATTTATTTCTTCTAAATTCCGGCTCAACCTAAGAAGCTTTCCTGCAAAAGGATATTCATTATCCACCTATAGGGGCAGTAAAGTACCCGAAACTACCTGAAACCAGAAGAAAACAATGTTTACCTTTGCGCATGCGCAGCAGCCTCGAAGAAAATCGGTCTGTTTTCTTGGTGGGAACATCGGAGCTCAACCACTTTAATTTTCCCTTTGTGCGCAGAACTGGAACCACAGTGGGAATATAACCGAAAAATGCTTGTTACCTTTGTACTTTGAGACAGAAGCGTGATGTTTTCAGCCAACATGGAAGCTAAGAGAGCGGAAATCCCCTCAAGCGTCCTGGATGATCTGTGCAGGTAGGAGACTGTTGACTGGCTTTACTGCTGTTTGTCTGCTACTGTGGATCAGCTAAATGTTGTTACATGCTTTTCGTTATCTATGGTGTGTTACACGGGATTAATTGGAGTGTGTCCTAAATCAGAGTAGGCATGTTTGTTACCGTTCAGTGCGCTGCCATTGTTGTTTGTGGCATTTAGTCTGAAACGGCATGAAACTCTCGGAACCACCTCTGGGGACTGGGTCGAAGGAGTCTCCTGTTAATGTTACAGTGATTTACAAACACTTGATCTTTTCCTGTCCTTACCACTGCCTGGGTGCTTCAGTATCCTGCATCCTCTGTAGTCTCATCAAGACCCGGCTCCTTGACACTGTCCACCGGCCTGCTGGGATAGGGATTAAATAATTCCACATTTTCTACTTGCTCAACAATAAAATCCCAAAGTTTGCTGCAAACCACAAAACAGACCCAATGCTGCAGAATGACCCGAGAAGCAGCACATTTGTAGATGCTGATGGCCGTGAGCAGGAAGGTTCTCCTGTGGCGGTCAGTAGAACAGCAGCTCTGTAGAAGCGTCTGGCCATGTCTGATCAAGCCGATGCTCAGCAATGTCTGTAATGTTTTTTATTTCATAAAAAGTCCTTCTATGCATAATCATCTGCAGAGAACAGACCCTGCCTTCTGTATCAGCTTCCTCAGAAGGCACAGTCTGCTCTGTCCCTACTTGCAGACTAGATTTTATAGCTAAGGAAGCCCAGACAGTTTAACCACGCAGCAAATGTGGTATTATTGGAAAAGGAACCTGGTTCACTATGAGCCATTAAAATGACACCCCAACCAAAGCTGCTACATGATAATGTTTCACAGCTAAGGAAGTGAAGCCATCTCTTTCAGTTGGTGCCAACCCCTGCTGGACTGGATGTTACACTAATCAGACCCTCACAAGTTTTACATTTAACACATTTAAGACAGTCAGTCATTTTCTACCGCATATTCCATAGTGACTGGACTGACTGACTGACTGACTGACATTTAAGACAAAAGTCTGACTTCAATAAAAGTATCTATAGTGCGGTCATAGGAAATGTTGGCATTTTTAGGGGGTCAAAACTGACTGAGAGTTCTGCTAGTTTAAGTCTGGAAAAGTATGGAATTTGGTCATGAAAACTGCTTAGGAACCCTGACATGATGACTTTGTGTCTGTGTTTCTGTAGCCGGTTCATCCTCCACATCCCCAGTGAGGAGCGGGACAATGCTATTCGTGTTTGCTTCCAGATTGAGCTGGCCCACTGGTTTTATCTGGACTTCTGTATCCCAAACACTCCAGGAGCTCCTCAGTGTGGAATCCGAGACTTTGCCAAAGCTGATATCCTTTCATGTGTTTTCTGGTCAACTAGCACTCAAGACATTTCTAGTGATTTTAGTACATGCTTACACATGTAGGAAGTGCTCATTCGTGGTGATGGGTATTATTTTTCTTGACCACTGTAAACTTTTCCATCATTGTCCTTTTCTGTTGCCACATGGAGAGGATGTGCAGAAGGTTCTCGAGGAATGGAAAGAGTACAAGATGGGTGTACCCACTTATGGCGCAATCATTTTAGATGAATCACTTGAGAATGTGAGTTTATGTTGCATTCAGACACAAATCAAAGCAAGAGGTTAGTTCAGTGTTGCTGTTGTGTCAATGTGTTATTTATTACCTAATAGCTAAGAACATAGCAGGTTCATTTTTATTTCATTTTAAATATCTTCCCAAAAGTTTCATTTTCGTTCATTGGCTGTTTTCATGGTAAAGTCCTATGGAGCCCTTACAGTTAGCACAGTTCCTAATGTTTTACTCTTAATGACATCATAATTACATGCATACAGGGGTTGGACAATGAAACTGAAACACCTGGCTTTAGACCACAATAATTTATTAGTATGGTGTAGGGCCTCCTTTTGCGGCCAATACAGCGTCAATTCGTCTTGGGAATGACATATACAAGTCCTGCACAGTGGTCAGAGGGATTTTAAGCCATTCTTCTTGCAGGATAGTGTCCAGGTCACTACGTGATACTGGTGGAGGAAAACGTTTCCTGACTCGCTCCTCCAAAACACCCCAAAGTGGCTCAATAATATTTAGATCTGGTGACTGTGCAGGCCATGGGAGATGTTCAACTTCACTTTCATGTTCATCAAACCAATCTTTTCACCAGTCTTGCTGTGTGTATTGGTGCATTGTCATCCTGATACACGGCACCGCCTTCAGGATACAATGTTTGAACCATTGGATGCACATGGTCCTCAAGAATGGTTCGGTAGTCCTTGGCAGTGACGCGCCCATCTAGCACAAGTATTGGGCCAAGGGAATGCCATGATATGGCAGCCCAAACCATCACTGATCCACCCCCATGCTTCACTCTGGGCATGCAACAGTCTGGGTGGTACGCTTCTTTGGGGCTTCTCCACACCGTAACTCTCCCAGATGTGGGGAAAACAGTAAAGGTGGACTCATCAGAGAACAATACATGTTTCACATTGTCCACAGCCCAAGATTTGCGCTCCTTGCACCATTGAAACCGACGTTTGGCATTGGCATGAGTGACCAAATGTTTGGCTATAGCAGCCCGGCCATGTATATTGACCCTGTGGAGCTCCCGACGGACAGTTCTGGTGGAAACAGGAGAGTTGAGGTGCACATTTAATTCTGCCGTGATTTGGGCAGCCGTGGTTTTATGTTTTTTGGATACAATCCGGGTTAGCACTCGAACATCCCTTTCAGACAGCTTCCTCTTGCGTCCACAGTTAGTCCTATTGGATGTGGTTCGTCCTTCTTGGTGGTATGCTGACATTACCCTGGATACCGTGGCTCTTGATACATCACAAAGACTTGCTGTCTTGGTCACAGATGCACCAGCAAGACGTGCACCAACAATTTGTCCTGTTTTGAACTCTGGTATGTCACCCATAATGTTGTGTGCATTTCAATATTTTGAGCGAAACTGTGCTCTTACCCTGCTAATTGAACCTTCACACTCTGCTCTTACTGGTGCAATGTGCAATCAATGAAGACTGGCTACCAGGCTGGTCCAATTTAGGCATGAAACCTCCCACACTAAAATGACAGATGTTTCAGTTTCATTGTCCAACCCCTGTAGTTCTCAGGTTGAACATATAAATGTATTAAAAACTAGAGGCTGATGTGGACCCAGTCGGGTAGTGTGATCCAATGACCGACCAAACTGCCAGCGCTTGTTACCGACAGCCAATGGGAAACAAAGACTGGGACATGACAACAGTTTTTTTTTCTTTAAATATAACTATTCAACATTATGATAATAGTGGCACTAGGGATAATACAAACTATTAACTAACTAATTAGAATCACGTAGCGATAGAAAACAAAAAAAAAACAACAGAGAAATCTTGGATATTTAAGACTGAAACACAGTAAATAATGAAGGTCCTTAGCCAAACAATCCACATATGGAACATAGAGATACTAGGATTTAATTTAACGAATTGTCCTTTCTGAATAAAGTATTTTCCACATAGAATAAACCTATTTATTCTTCAGTTTTAATGTTTATTTGTACGATCCAGCCCAAACATGTTGTTTGTTAAGATAAAAAAAATATTTTTAGATTAAAGCCAACACTGACAGCCATTCCACAACCCACAAACAACCTCTAATACATGTTCCTAACTCTCACCATGAGTGTAAATATGACACAGTCAGCATTATACAAAACACGTTCACTTGTGGGTTAAACATAACATATTTTAAACTGCATCTCTTTCAGTTTATGGGTGAGATTCTGAGAATATTGTCTACTAGCGCCACCCACTGGTAGGTTTGTTCCTTCAAACTGTTGCCCTTGTGAATTTCCAACAGAGTTTGATGGTTCAGTTGAGTTTAGTTGGTCTGAAAAAACCTGCAGTCAAGGATCCAGATCCAGTTGTTGAGTGTGTGATCCTCAGTCTTCCAGTCGGGACCCTAAACCCATTCTGTCTTTGCAGAACCTGTCACTGTGAAAGTTGTGTAGTGTGTCCCAAGCTTAAGGCTGTGGTATGACTTACTTATGACCAACTGGGCTAAAATACACAGTGTCTGAGCATCTAAGCAACCGTTCTGCTGCTGCATGTTTATTAGAGTCATAAAACCACTGCAAACAAAGACTAAATCATCAGCCCTCCACTGCTGTGCTTGACAACAGGCTGCTGTGCAAATATGGCAATATATGCTTTAGAAGCACCGCTGCAAAATCTCCAGTTATGCAGTTTTTATTTATTTAATTTTATCAGAACAGGCTTTTTCTTGGTAGCTCTTCCACAAAGTCCTACTTGTCCAGTCTTTTTCTAATTCAGTGTTAGCGTTTAACATACCGAGGCCTATAGAATGTGAGATAGAGCTCTTGAATATTACCTTTCCTACACTGATGGGAATCAGCAGTTGATGATCCTTGCTGACGTCTTACTCCCTTGTTATTGTGTAAATACACACCTGCATGCTCCAGAACAGCAAAGTGTCAGAACCTCAGAAATGTTGCAGGTTGTACTTGTTCTCTCTTTTAAATCTTGGCTTTAGGATAAAGTTACAACAGATTAATTAGTTCCAGGACAACGCCTTAGGAATTGGCCATTAATGACTTGATACTGGAATCAGTTGTGAGTCTCTTAAAGTCTGATGGAGGACAGAGAAGGTTAAAGTTCTGGCTTTACTTTCAGTACTAATCACACTAAACAAACAATGGTTGCAAAGACCTCTCCAACTGTGAATAGATAAGTGCTTATTTAAATAAAGCAGTAAACTTAGCGGATGTACAACACTTAAGACAAACTGTGTTGATTCAGTGTGTTCTCATAGCTGTGAATGTTTCGGTGTGTGTGTGGTAACTAGTACAGCTTTTATTTTCAGGTACTCCTTGTTCAAGGCTACCTCGCAAAATCCGGCTGGGGCTTTCCAAAGGGGAAAGTGAACGAGGATGAAGCTCCTCATGACTGTGCAGTTCGTGAAGTGAGTTATCTAGCTCTTGTTGGTGAGTTTAAAGCAGTAAGAACCATCTCTGATTCGTGATTCAAGCAGGCCAAAAACTGTTCTGCAGGTGCTGGAGGAGACGGGCTTTGATATCAAGAATTGCATCTGCAAAGACGTGTACATCGAGCAGAAGGTCACTGACCAGTTGGTACGGCTCTACATCATACCAGGAGTGTCCAAGGATACAAAGTTCAACCCCAAAACACGGAAAGAGATCAGAGTAGGGGAATATTTTAACATGTTGATGTGCTTGATGTCTATTGTTCAGAGATCATGTCTTCATCGGAAATCTTGTGTTTTGGTTTGTTTGTTTTTCAGAATATTGAATGGTTTCCTATTGAGAAGCTGCCCTGTTACAGGAATGATATGACCCCAAAGTCTAAACTCGGGCTTGCACCTAACCGGTTTTTCATGGCCATTCCATTCATCAGGTATTAACAGTTTAGCTCTAATGCAACAGACTAGTTTTTTTTTGTCAAAAATGTCTAAATGTATCTTACTAGTTGTCAGTAAGAGAGGTTTGTCAATCTTTTCAGTATGATTTCAGTGTAAAAGTAAATGTGTTGGAAGTGAGTAGAGTTTATTTATTATTAGGTACCCTTCGTAGACAACTGTCCCAGAGCGCTCTACAAAAACCAAATAAAAACACCATTTTTAATGAAATGCCATAACAGCCATTACAAACATAAAATAAGACAATGAAAATAAAATCCAGGTCAACCAAAAAGTCTGATTTAAGAAAAACATTTTTTTTTACTGTTGTTTTAAGAGTCTATGTGTTGTTCATGAGAGGAACAAAAGTCCTCTAGAAACACAGCTGAAGCCCTACAGAGAACATGCACAGATCTGGAATAACATGCTGATGTATATTAATGGAATAAAGACAAATATGTATGGAATGATGTTTGAATCTCCCGACTGTGTTTCTTGTTCTATTATCTAAATGATTGAAATTCTAAAAAATAAAAAGCTTTATATATATTGATTAATAATTCTGTGGATTTGCCTTATTAAAACTCTAGGTCCTTCTCTATAGTGGGTTTCAACTGGGATTCCTTAATTATGTCCAGTTTTTAGATGCCAAACAAACCAATGACATTCCTTTTGTTGTAATTTTTACAAACAAATTAAAAGGTATCACTGAAAGATAAAGAATCTGCATGTAGTGTAGGATAATCCAGTCCAGATCTGACTTGTCTACGTGTTTTGATACTGATATGATGTGTTAATTAGTAAAGCAGCCCTTTAAAAACATACTTCAGACTTGAGTTTTTTTTCATGATTTGTACAGATAAAAAATCTAAATAATTCAATAAAAATAAAATTACAAAAACAGCTGCAAAAATCTGGAACTTGGCATCTGGAAAATTTGGATCTGGAATTTTTAAATGGTAAAATTTGTAGGTACAATAAATACACAAAGATTGTTAATACATTCAAAATTTGTACTATTTAGTTCTGACTATCAAGGCATCAGACTTGATGTGACGGAGTACAGACCTGGAAATAAGAGTATCTGCCACAGCATGGCTCTGTGGAACATAGAAAAACCTGGTTGGTTTTATGAAGTTACAAAAGGGCAGAACAAGTATTTGATACGCTGCCGATTTTGCAGGTTTTTTTCCACGTATAAAGCATGTAGAAGTCTTTAATTTTTATCATAGGTACTCTTCAACTGTGTGTGACAACTCTAAAACAAAAATCCAGAAAATCATATTGTGTGATTTTTAAGTAATTAATTAGCATTTTATTGCATGACATAAGATACATCAGAAAACAAAACTTAATATTTGGGACAGAAACCATAAGACTGTGGTCCCAGCTCTCTTCAGGTCATTGACTAGGTCCTGCCATGTAGTTCTGGGCTGATCCCTCACCTTCCTCATGATCATTGATGCCCCACGAGGTGAGATCTTGCATGGAGCCCCAGACCGAGGGAGACTGACCGTCATCTTGAACTTCTTCCATTTTCTTATAATTGCTCCAACAGTTGTTGCCTTCTCACCAAGCTGCTTGGCTATTTTCCTGTAGCCCATCTCAGCCTTGTGCAGGTCTACTGTTTTATCCCTGATGTCCTCACACAGCTCTCTGGTCTTGGCCATGGTGGAGAGGTTGGAGTTTGTCTGATTGAGTGTGTGGACAGGTGTCTTTTATACAGATAACGAGTTCAAACAGGTGCAGTTAATACAGGTAATGAGTGGAGAACAGGAGGGCTTCTTAAAGAATAACTAACAGGCCTGAGAGAGCCGGGATTCTTACTGGTTGTTAGGTGATCAAATATTTATTTCATGCAATAAAATACTTATGAATTACTTAAAATCTCACAATGTGATTTTCTGGATTTTTGTTTTAGATTCCATCACTCACTGTTGAAAGGTACCTATGATAAAAATGAAAGACTTCTACATTCTTTGCAAGTGGGAAAACCTGCAAAATCTGCAGTGGATCAAATGTTTGTTCTCCCCACTGTAGGCCGCTGTCTTTATCATCATGCTCTTCATGACCTCTTTGTTTTCTTCGGTCTTGTGTAATCAAAGTACATTTATAAGTTTGGGGTTTGCACAGTAAATTATTTAATTGTGGTTTTGAGAGTGCAAGTATGACCAAAATGTTTTACTCTCTTGGAGAGCTCAAATGTATTTGGGATATAGTTTATTCCTGATCTGATTGGCTTAGATAATATTCATCAAGCTTACCTCCACAGGCTGATCACAAGCAGTGATATTAAGGTGTGTTTCCACTGCAGGAACAGGGTAGTCCTCCTCCCTCCCCCTGTGTTTGAGGTAACAGTGTCATGGTTTCTGGTTGTTGATGTAACTCTTTTTTGCTTCTTTCCAGGCCCCTGAGAGAATGGATTAGCAGACTAAAAGGTGAATCAGACAGTGATGAGGAGCTGGCAAACCACAGAATGACTCCATCCAAGCCTTTAGACAGCATTCGGTAACAATAAAACAGCACCTGTGAATACTTGTGTTTTGGGTTAAAGTCCAGCTTTATATATGAGCGCCATCAGGAACATCCACTGTTCACTGATGCAGGCTGAGTAGCCTAGGCAGCTGTGTGCGGTTCTGGCTTGAGTCCAATATTCGACTCCATCCCAACTCTCATTGTGACGCTGCCCACAGGTAGCGCTATTGGGTGTTTACCCTACCATACAGTACATGGAAAATGATGTTGAGAAATGAAAAAAACCTGCTTTGCTATTGCAAAGTGATGTGTAGGGGGGTTGTTGTTGTTTTTCATTAGCATCCACCAAAACAGTTTTTTTGTTTGTTGTTTTTTGTTTCCGATTGTTTCAGAACTACACAGAAATGTGCTGCCTAGTTTAGTGGGATAACAAAGGATCTCCTGGCACCAAGGCAGCAACCCTCTGCTTACAGTGCTGATTGTGTTTTAACTCAGAGATGTGTCACAAATCAATGTTACACAAATATACACACTGTGAGCATACCTGCAGGGGTAAACAATCTGTCCTGATGACCTCTGAGTCTGAGGTCTCCAGGTCTCTTTTAGTTGTTTTTTTGGTCTAACACACCTGAATCAAATGGCTGAATGACCTCCTGGACATATCATCAAGTCTCGCAGAGGCTTTGTAACAAACCATTTAATACAGGTGTCATGCATGTAAAAGTTGGAGACCCGTGCTCTGAACGAACATTAAACCACATTAGCAGAAGAAACTAGTGCTGTAGTTGTTGTGTGTTCCAAGTTCAAAGTGCTCCATACTTTACACAACATAATGGTTATCCTGTCTCACATAAATTACTAGATTACAACAAATAACTTACATCATACCAGTCTCTGCTGTCCTGACGGCAGTCCATCAATATTGATCAGTCACCAGGCAGGAGATATTTTCCTTCTGTTATTTGATAGATGTCCTTCTGCAATCCCTTATATGTCCTGACAACCGCATCAACATTCTCTTCATCTCTCTCTGCCTTTCTACAGCTCTGTTATATTTTTATTCTTTTTTATTTCCAACAAGAGCAGCTGTCAAAATATTGTTTCATTCATTAATGCTATATTACTTATGCTATAGTATAGTCATATGCTATATGAATTTTGTGCATAGTGGTGAGATAAGGCAACTACATGTAGAGTCAGGGCAGGTTCACATGTTAAATGCTGAGTTAAAGATGAGGGCAAATGTGTAGCAGGATGTGGTCACATGTTAAATGTTGAATTGTATGTAACATGGCAAATCTTGACTCAGGTCACCAAGATTGCAAATCAAGAAGAACTAACCGAAGTTTGCTTTCCATGATCCTGTCTGCTTTGGTTAGCTGTTATGTCTTTTTCCCATGTGGAATGTCAGCATCCAGACCTGATTCTTCAGTCATGTTACTTAAATTCTGATTCCCTCCACCAATCACCACAAAAATCTTTATCGTGTATCTATCTTAGATCAAAGAGCCGAAACAATGCTGGCATTGATGAATATCCTGCAGAGGGGTGGACCAAACACAAGCAGCAGAGGACTCCAGGACAGATGAACCAGAATGATCCCAACCAGGTCAGAGAGAGGCAAAGACTACTGTTCTGTTGTTAGGAAGATATTCCCCACCTATATCCTGATGCTGTGATGCACATATGAGCAAAATCATAAAGTATTAATGGAATTGGTGCAAATTTCTACCACCTATTGACATCACAGCCGTTACCATGGAGATTTTTTATTATGGCTCAATAGACCAAGTGAAGATTAATTATGAATCTCTAGTCAGAGCTAAAGAGACCAGGGTGACTGATCCTAGTATGTCGGCTGGTTTGATTGCTCCAGTGGAGGGGTCTAAGAAAGTTTTAAAGTATTATTCTGGTATGTTGCCGAATAGAAACAATTGGAGTTTCTGGACTGACCTTAAACATGAAACATTTAATCAGATTTAATTTCAGGCAGTGTGGAAAAATGCTTAAATTTCATTTTTTCTATTGGTCTAACCAACCATCCAGTTCTAAACTGCAGCATTGATAGAACAGCAGTATTTAGTTACCATGCAGACTAATTTCAAGTGTTAAAGGTCAACTAAACATTAATACTGTGTACACATCAGCCCTAATGTCATTAATATGAAATAAGAGAAGTTTAATAATTAACAGAACATTATGTGGTGGACTACACCTAGCCCTGACTTTAGTGAAGCATTGGTGACTCTTTTTAGAGCTGAAAATTGATCCTGCTAAATTATAAATAGAAAATATAGAATGAGTCCTTGTCCTGACACAGGTTAGGTCAGGTCAGAGCCATTATCTGCTGTTCAAGGTCTCTGTTCTCTCTGCAGAAGCTGGTTTTGAAAGGAAATGCCAAAAAAAGACAGGACTCTCCTTGTGTAAAAAGAGGAACTGGTGAAAATGGATCCAGCAACCAGCAGGTTTGTGTCAAAGCGTATAGTAAAGCAAGTACCACTTCCTTTATTTTAAAATATTTTACTTATCAGAGCAAAGAAAATCTTCATCTTCACCAGGGTAAACTGAGGTAAAGTCAGCCTTAGATTATAGCATTATGCAATTCAGTAGCACTGTGCTGCTAAGAAGCAATGCTTGTCCCATCCGTCTAGAAAGGGTTAGAAGTTCATGTTCAAAGGATTTAAAGTCAGTCATTTTACAAAGAGGAAGATTATTAACAAGTGGAAAAACATTTAAGACAGCTGCCTGTGTTCTGTCAGTTCAGCATACATGTCAGAGTAGCATACATCTATGCGCATGCGTATTCTGCAGGAGGTCCGTGACATTTAGAGGAGCCATAGGTTCATCATACACTACAAGGTACTACAAAAAGTAAGTCAGTTAAATTAAATCAAATTAAATTAAATTAAGTTAGTTAAATTAACACACTGTAATGTGTCTGCTGCTGATTGTGGGCCTGCACGTGATCCAGGTTTCTCTTAAAGATTTTTAAAGGGGGCTTCGCATGGCGCAGTGGTTAGAGCGGGCACCCCGTATACAGAGGCTGCAGACCTCAACGCGGCTGTCCCGAGCTCGACTCCAGTCCTCGGTACCTCTTTTTGACAATAATTTTCTGCTAATTAAAGAACTTAAGTAGATAAATGCATTGATGGTAAGAGAAATAAAAAACTTAGATCTCCATCTCACACTCTTTAGGCTTCATTTCATGTTCAAGTTCAAAAGTCATCACAGGGCAATAAGAAAAGAGTGAAGCAAGTATTACTTTTGTGGTCGGTCAGTGTGTCGGTCAGCAGGTTTATGACCCCTCTAGAGCTTAACCCCTCTGAGACGTAGTTGTCAGTACTTAGAAAGCAGGTGACGAAACAGTAGACAATAAACCATCAACTCTTGACACTAAAAAGGCAAGAGTGGGTCTTCATCTGTCAAGGTTTGGCCCAGAATAAGAAATAACAAATGCTCTTGTATTAAAAAAAGATATACAGAAAACAGGTACTGATATATTGCGTCTTCCTTTGCTTTTAATGTTTTTTCTTGTAAAAGCATTTAAAACTTCTGTACTCTTTTTATTTATTTTACAATAGACTCATAAAAACATCATTATATCTAATAATATTAAAGCCATAAGATACAACATTTGTGTCATGGCTAAAGGTTTTGACCCTGATTGCTCTCTTGTTGAAGACCTTACTCCACCTCATGGACCTGTTCTTAGGTGCTTAAAAACCTAGCTGTCTGTAAATAAGGTTTTATTTCCCTGGTTGAATCCAGCAATCACAGAAACGTCTTTCAGGCCTGTAGAAATGTGACTTGATGATAAGAAAAGCCTAGCGTCCTGTATGTCTGAATTGATCTGGTAAGATGCTGGTGACCATTGCAACATTCCTACAGTATATGTCTTTTCGCATAGGTTCAGTAATCATGTTCCAACATGTTTAATGTGTTTTTAAAGAAAATCTGACGTTCTTCTTTTTATAATGAGTATACAGAAGTGGAACATGTAGGGCTAGGCATAAAATTACTCCTATTTTTAAGACTCTCTTCATGTTTTTAACAGAAAGAAGACAAACAGCCTCAACAGAGAAGACTACAAGAGATGTTTGAGAGAGGTACGTTGTATAAGGAATGAAGTCCCGTTCAGATCATATTTTTAGTCTACAGGTGATGTTTGCATCAGTGGTCTCAAGATTTGGGGCTTCCTGTACGAAAGTGTGCGCAGCTTTCATTCTAAAAGTTGGTAGTAGGGAGAAATTCTGAAACTTGTGGCGCACAAAACAAATTCAGATGTAGAAACCATGCGTAGACATGTCACCGCACACGTAGCCTTCATACATCCCAATTTGTGGTGAATTCTGCGTAGCTGCATGTGGCGCTTGGACCGTCCGGTCTCCACCCATAAATACATATGCAAAGTTGTATAAAGAGCCGGAAGGCACCCACCACGTGTCCAAATAACCATGGCAACGGTGCTGTGACAGTCAAAGAACCGAACCAGTTCCTTTGGTGGAAAGGTTCTAAGAGAGACTGTCTACACACCATGAGGGATGTTTGTGGTCAGTTACGACAAACAGATCAGTCCAGTCTCTGAATAAAACGCTCCTCTGATGTCTTCCATCCTCCAGCTGTGCCAAAGCTGTCATTGTTCCACCATTACGCGCAATTTTCGCAGCTATTTATGGACGTGTGATTGTCTCCAGCTTGTCCACCTCAGGAATCATCAAACCTTACATTTTAGGAAGTAATCTGCTGATCCAACACTGTTTTCTTTTTCAGTGAGAACAAAAATACCCCTTAGATGATTCACATTCGCATTTTATGCTCCTCAGCGAACAGACCCATGCTCATTTACATCTAAAAACAGAGGAAGTTTTACAGTTTCCATCCGAATGAGGTTGTTTCCATCATTCTCTCAGGTGTGTTACGTTATTGTATGAGACTAAATATGATTCAGTTTCATCGCTCGGTGTTTAAACCATAAAAGCTCAAACTCATGAAAAAACATCAGGTTTGATGCTCCATGAACTGAATGATGTCATATTTCACCGTATTTAGGGGAGGTTTAGTTCTCTGTAGTTTATTATTGTCGATTGAAAAAGTTTGCGTAGCTGCCGCGCATTTTTACGCAACGTTCATTTTTATGCATGTTGAGTTATGAGTAAAACGCTGCGCTGCAAGGTTCTGTGCGTAAGCTCGCTTCATACATGAGGTCCCAGATCCTAAGCACCACTGTCGTGCATGTTTAAGATGTGGTCTTCCTCCATTACTCCTGATTTTAAGGATTGCATAACCTCTCCAGCATCCCATCATGTTCTGCACAATCCTATTAATGACACATTCTTTCAAATCATGTGTAAACATCCCTGCCCATCCATCCAGCAGTAGAGTTTTTGACTAGGCCATTCATTGAGATCTTAGAGAGCGAGAAGAAGCCTGAGGGATAGAGAACAAGTGTGCTGGTACCAGTTTTCATAAACGGATGTGATTTCATGTGCAGAGTTGTGGCAGCTATCAGAGGAACAGTTCATGTTAGATATGTTTTATATAAAGCCAGAGAGGCCAGACTAAGATAGTTTGGACATGTGCAGAGGAGGGATAGTGAGTACATCGATAGAAGGATGCTGAGGCTGGAACGGCCAGAGAGGAGCCCTAGAGCAAGACCAAAGATGAGATTTCTGGATGGGGTGAAAGAAGACATGAAGGAAGTGGGTGTGAGAGAAGATCTTGGAGATAGGGTTAGATGGAGACAGACAGATGATTCACTGTGGAATCCCTTGGAAGGGAAAAGCTAAAAGAAGAAAAAGATTAAAAGTTATTTTTTATATTCTAGTTTTAGTTTTTACTAAACAAATGTGATATGACTCCGGTAAATAATATATTCCAGCAGGAGGCCATTTTTATTATGGTTAGATATGGAGTGATAATCTCCTGTTTTTTAAGAATCAAATGGCTTTAACAGGGATCAGAAGTTATTTTATGACCATTTATCTCCAAACCTTATGATCATAATAAACTAAAAAAAGAAAGTAAACTAATATGCTCTGGTTTAAATATATGGGTATAAAATGGATTGTTTACAGGTGAAAACAATGGGTGGAAGTAGGAAGGACCAAAATAGTATAGTTTGGGTTCAAAATGAGGGTGCAAATGGGTAAAATGCTGAAATGCACCAAAGCCACTGTTGGGTCCAAACGAGGCTAGACATTTTACTCGCATTTTTTATTTGAAATCTTTTAGATATTATTTGTTTTTATGTAATCAAAGCTCAGCTAGCATAAGCATTGTCAATTAGCTTAGGCTAGAAATGCTGAAGTTAACCCTATTTGTATTATGCAAATGAACTATTAACTAGCACCTGCTGGAGTTCGATGGGCTTCTGCAATGTGCAGTGGAGGTCGTATGGTTGTAGTGTGCAATCTGCAAGGCTCAATGAGATAATGCGTAAGGATTCATGTACACATTGATTCCACCTGGAGAAATATTCACAATAGTCAAAATCTTCACAATATTCACAACTGTAAAAGACTGTCTGGATGTAATATTTGGTAGGATATTATATTTTAATTGGAATGCACGCAGATTCTGTATGTCAATAATATCTACAGTGGGGAGAACAAGCATTTGATAGACTGCAGATTTTGCATGTAGAAGTCTTTCATTTTTATCATAGGTGCTCTTCAACTGTGAGTGATGGAATCTAAAACAGAAATCCAGAAAATCACATTGTGTATTAACTGCACCTGTTTGAACTCGTTATCTGTATGAAACACACCTGTCCACACACTCAATCAGACAAACTCCAACCTCTCCACAATGTCCAAGACCAGAGAGCTGTGTGAGGACATCAGGGATAAAACAGTAGACCTGCACAAGGCTGAGATGGGCTACAGGAAAATAGCCAAGCAGCTTGGTGAGAAGGCAACAACTGTTGGAGCAATTATAAGAAAATGGAAGAAGTTCAAGATGACGGTCAGTCTCCCTCGGTCTGGGGCTCCATGCAAGATCTCACCTCGTGGGGCATCAATGATCATGAGGAAGGTGAGGGATCAGCCCAGAACTACATGGCAGGACCTAGTCAATGACCTGAAGAGAGCTGGGACCACAGTCTCAAAGAAGACCATTAGTAACACACTACGCCTCCATGGATTAAAATCCTGCAGCACACGCAAGGTCAATTTGCTCAAGCCAGTGCATGTCCAGGCCCGTCTGAAGTTAGCCAGTGACCATCTGGATGATCCAGAGAAGAAATAGGAGAAGGTCATGTGGTCTGATGAGACAAAAACAGCTTTTTGGTCTAAACTCCACTCGCCGTGTTTGGAGGAAGAAGATGGATGAGTACAACCCCAAGAACACCATCCCTACCATGAAGCATGGAGGTGGAAACATCATTCTTTGGGGATAGTTTTCTGCAAAGGGGACAGGACGACTGCACCGTATTGAGGGGAGGATGGAAGGGGCCATATATCTGGAGATCTTGGCCAACAACCTCCTTCCCTCAGTAAGGCCATGAAGATGGGTCCTGGCTGGGTCTTCCAGCATGACAACGACCCGAAGCACACAGCCAGGGCAACTAAGGAGTGGCTCCGTAAGAAACATCTCAAGGTTCTGGAGTGGCCTAGCCAGTCTCCAGACCTGAACCCAATGGAAAATCTTTGGAGGGAGCTGAAAGTCCATATTGCCCAGCGATAGCCCCGAAACCTGAAGGATCTGGAGAAGATCTATTAAATTCAATTCAGTTTATTTATATAGCGCCAATTCACAACACATGTCGTCTCAAGGCACTTCACAGTCAGGTACATACATTCCAATTAGTCCTAACCATTGAACAGTGCAGTCAGAGTTAGTTATTTATTCAAATTGGATAAAAAGTTTTTCTGTTTAAAGAAACCCAGCAGATTGCATCCAGTCAGTGACTTGATCTGTATGCAGGAGTGGTCCAGAATCCCTGCTGGAATGTGTGGAAACCTGGTCGAGAACTACAGGAAACGTCTGAGATCTGTAATTGCAAACAAAGGTTTCTGTAGCAAATAAGTTTTGTTTTTCTGATGTATCAAATACTGTCATGCAATAAAATGTAAATTAATAACTTAAAAATCAGACAATGTGATTTTCTGGATTTTTGTTTTAGATTCCATCACTCAGAGTTGAGGATACCTATGATAAAAATTAAAGACTTCCATATGCTTTGCAAGTGGGAAAACCTGCAAAATTAGCAGTGTATCAAATGTTCTACCCATTGTGTAGCCTGTTGGATGGACTTTCACTTTCCTCGATGCCCACACAACGTATATATGTATTGGCTGAGATGCTAAAGCTCCTAATAGGTGGTGAGGACGTTGTGATGAAGGAAAAGAAAGATGAGTCGGGGAAGAAGGGGTTTAATTGTAATTGACATTTATCATCACAATACTCAGCAATAGTATCTCAGTTACATGTTTTCCTGATATTGTGCAGCCCTAGTTGTCATATGGACACCCCACGTCAGGTAGTTGCACAATATGACCGCCTGGAGTTATCAGTTTTCTTGTCAGGATGCGTGAAAAACTTATGAGTGATGTGAACAGCTTGAAAGATGTGGACCTAAGGCTTAGAGAAAAGCTGGTGAAACATTGATACGGGTTAAAGTTACTACTAACTATATCAGTGACAGTATTCCAGTTAGAAAATGATAGTGTTGTTTTCATGGTTTCAGATATTAAACAAAAAACCTTCTTTGTTCTATAGACACGACTCCAAACAGTTCCAGTTGCCATTTAACAGCTGAAGACAAAGACTTTGAGCTCTTTGTTTCCTCCAAGGCGTTCCTGAATTTCAAATTTGACAGAGACGCCATCATGAAATGCTTTGATTATTGACGGTCATCAAACTCTACCTTCATAGACTTTTAATCATCATGGACAAGGATGCTTCTGAACAACCTCTTTCCCTCTTTGCCCTCCTTGTTGTGAGCCTTTACTCTTTAACTTTTCTCACCTCAGTTTCTGATGTAGCAGTTCTGTCATCCAGCTGGACTTCCTTTACTCCTGACATTACTGCAGCAGGTTAAGTCCGCAGGAGACTGCACTTAACCCAAACGGTGGTGACTGTTCAAGCAAACATATTTTCCAGTAAAACTAACAATTCTAAACCCAATATTTTGGGACAGCACAAAAGGTAAAACAATGTGAGATGAACTGATGTAATAGTGTAGTAAATTTGACCATTGAATCAGAATCAGATTTATTGCTTCACATCTTGATTTTTAGACTTTATTACAGAATACCATTTCTGTGGACCTAAATCCAAGTCAAGATTATAAACTTCTAAATGTTCACAAATTATTCTGGAGCTTGTAGTTTTTTACAGTTTTGTCAACCTTATTTACATCTTTCTGAGAACGTCCGGTAAGTTTTGTTTTTACTGAAGTTACATACAAAGCCCTTCTGTTCTTTCATACGTCTGCTTTGACAGGGGCACTTTCAGTGAATGACGGAGATGGATTAAAAACTACAAACTGTTGAATCATTTCTAAAACTTTTCTAAAAATGTCTGTCTTTAATTTGGTGCTAAAATTTGCCACTAGTTTAATTAGGAGTTTTTTTGATTGAGTCTGGCTTTTAACAGTTTTCTTTAAAATAAAAATGTTGTTCTGGGGATTTAGAATATATGTTCAATGCTGACGAACAAGCTGACTGCATTTGGAGAATGTTACTAAACCCATGCTGTACTGCTAATTTAAAGCAGGAACAAAATACTAAATTAAGATGTTTAAAAATGTGAATAACTAAAATATTATCAAATGAGTGAAATAATACATTTCACATTCACTGTGGTTCAGGAAGGTAGTTCACAGTACATTTTTTTTACTTGAACTTATGTATTTTCGACATATCTAAAAATTATGTTTTAAAAAATGTCATTTAACATTGAACATGGAGTATCCAGGTTAGTTTCTTTTCTCTACATTAATAATTACATTTTTTTCTTTTGTTATGTGATGTATGTCTCACTCCTACTTGTTGGTTTAGAAGTTTTGCGTGATCAAAATGATCCTGTATGGCTTTAAATACATGAAATGTTTATCATGTTCATGATGCACAAGTTATGTTTAGTTAAGCTGACACAGGTTGTCCTCTGTGGGGGATAAATGTATTAGAACCCTATCGATATAAAATGAAATTCTCTCTGAGAAGATTTCGTTCTCTGTGATTTTGTACTCGGTAGATCTGAAAACAGAAGTGCTGTGTTCATACCACCAGTGATTGTTTCAGAGCTCTTTGAATGGTTAAACTGTTTGTAATGGATTTTACCCATAATGATCTCAAGTGCACTTGGTTTCACAATTTTTTACTTTGAATGTTAAACTTAATAAAGTGTGTTTTTCACTTTGAGGTTGACTGGTTTTTTCTAACATACACTCTTCACTCAATGCATGGGCAACATGGCCCTTCTGGAATACAAGCAAAGCATGTGTTTTTAAATAAATCAAGTTTTTATTCTGCAGTAAGTGAGAAAAGAGAATATTAGGCTGTTTAAAAACTTAAAGTCTACATTTTTCTGTAGTAACTCAAAACATTTTCTGTATAAAATCAAAACTGCTTGAGGATTTATCTTTGCTCAGAATCTGATCTGATACGAAGTCTCACTACTGTTTCTGAGAACTATTTCATCTGTGTTGCATGAAGTCGACCACCTTCTACTACCTGAACAGGTTTTCCAGCCTAGGATGATTGGACTACTTTCTACAGTTCCATTGCATTTCTTGGTTTTGCCTTAGGAAACAGCATTTTTTGATGTCATCCAACAGATTTTCTCTTGGAATAAGGTCTGGAATTGGGAGCAGGGTTAGGGTTGCATTGCTTACAAGCATAATGTCCAAACTGAACCACAGAACATAACTTTATAGTACAATTTACAGACTGACAACAGAAAATTTTATATATTCACACACGTATTTAGTTTTCTTATCCAGTTTGCATGTCTAAACATGTTAAACACTCATTCCATAATTTGAAAGTAAGTTCTGGATGATGCTGCATCTTGCCACAGTGGAAAGACAGGGGACCAAACAGTTTTTTCAGGAAAGCCACATCAACTCAGCGGCATGGCCAGCATCCCGGTCCAACTGAAATCGGACTAGACGTTGAAACAACATATGAAAAAACTATTTTTCATTTGTGAAATGCATGCTTCAGATAAGTTAACGTCATCCTGGAGTACTGATTCCATTCATCAGGCCAGTGCAGATTAATCAACAAATTACAAATTAATTGCATGTGCTGTCGCATCGTGATAGGCCCTGCGGCTCTGGGCCAGAGGTGGATGATAAAGTCTTTCTATGTTTCTGGCGATCAGCCCATGAGTCTTTTATTCTGAAAGGACCAGAGCGGATGTGCCGTCGCTTATCATTCAGTGAGCGGAGCAGCAGCTAACCTGGGAAGCAGTCTGAGCTTACGGCCACACAACGGCTGGAGTGAGGGGCCGCTGAATGAAGCTGCACTGACGTTTCAATACAAGGTACGTCCCCCAAACACTGTAGATATGTTAAGTGCAAATAGCAAACCGGTCTCTAAATAAGGAAAGTTTAAAATGGGATTTAAACGGCTCCATGACCTGGTTGACCGTACAGTTAGCTAGTTTTTAAATCACGTTTCTGTCTTAGCTGACGTTAGCTTAATTAGTTTTAGGTTTCTATACCAGTGAAACGAAACGCATCAGCCATTCAAGAATGACTTCAGTCCGTAAAAACTAGCTAGTTACAATGAAATTCTAAACTAAAAGCAGTGAATAAATGTTGGCGCTTAAAGCCCAGTCTCCTTCACTCAGGACTCCGGATACGCTGCTCAAGAAAAGTTACAGATATTTGGATTTCTGGTAAAATTTATGGAAAACATAAGAAGCTCACGCTACGGCGATAGTATATGATGAAATTAGGGTGGTACACCAAAGTCAAAACCAATGACTGACCTTGAAAAATGGTGTGATCTACCAATACTATATATTAGGAGCTACAAAGAAGCCTATCATAGACCATGTGTGTTCAGTTTTTGCATGCGGAGCATCCCAGCTGCATACTACCTCAAAACGTCCAACATTTGTGACATTCTGCTGTGTGATAAAACCACACATCAGAGTGGCCGTTTGTTCTGGCCAGCCCAAGGCACACCTGTACAATAATCATGTTGTCTAATCAACAATTTGATAAGCCACACCAATGAGGTGGATAGATCATCTCTGCAAAGGAGTATTGCTCACTAACAGTTTTGTCAACAATACTTGAGAGAAAAAGGTCCTTTTGTGTTTTTAGAAAAAGTCTTAGATCTTTGGGTTCTGCTCCTGAAATATGTGAGCAACAACAAAAGTGTTGCATTTATATTTTTGTTCAGCATAGAGGCATGCAATGATGATTTCCCTATTTCAAAGAAATCATTCAAACATTAGCCAACAACTGTGTGCTCTTGAGCATCAATTCCAGCATGACAACGCCATCTCATGCTGTTCACAAGCCAACTTATTGCCTGCTGAGGCATGGCATCCCACTCTTCATGAAGTATGGCCCTCAGGTCAATGAGGTTCTGGGGTACAGAGTTACGAGCCTCTCGACAGCAACTCAGCTGATCTCATTGGTTTTCTAAGGGATTCAGGTCTGGAGAAAGTGCAGGCCACTCCATTCCAGGTACCCCAGTCTCCAGCAGCTGTTCCCTAATGTGACCTCAATGAGCTGGAGCATTGTTGTCCATGAAGATGACATTAGGCCTGTCTTGTTCATGCAGGGGCACGGTGACTGGATTAATGATGTTCTTCAGGTAGTATGGGCTTGTCACTATACCATTCACAAGTGTAGAGCAGTTGTGTATTGACTAGACACACCAGCCCACATTATAACACCAGCACCACCAACAGCTGGTCTGGTGACAACAGTGGCTGATGCATAGCGCCCTCCTTGATGTCTCCAACATCATTGGCGTCCATCATTTCTGCTCATCGTGAATCGACTTTCATCATAGAACAGCGTAAATGTTCCCTGGTTCATGCAAGACGATGATACCTGTGCCTGGTGCTGTTTTCAGGTACCCTTGCAGGTCATTCAGCATGCAGACCACACTGATGTAAATAGTTTTGATTGGTCTCACGAGACACTTGGATGCTTCTCACCTCCCTTAAATGTGCCTGGAGTTGAGTGGCATTTATTATCCAGTTCCTGCAAGGCACTGTTCACAATGAAGAGGTCATCAGCGTGGGAAGTGGCCAAAGGACGTCTACTTCTCTGCCTTTCTGTGACTCTTCCAGTCTCTCTGATTCAACCTGTTGATGACCCTCTGTGACACTAGAAGCTCAGTGGCCACTTATGTCTGAGAACTGATTCAATATTTTATATATAAAAGTACACAAATCATGTACTTTATTAATCAGCTACGATGATCTTAAATAATTCAACAGAACATAATTCATAGTAATTCTAAAATAAATCATAGAAAATTTGAAAGGACTTTCATTTACAATGAAAATTATATTAAGATCAGGAATCTGGACCCTAGACAGATCGCCAGTCAATCACAGGCCATCACAGAGAAAGGCAGGACAAACAACCATGCTTTCAGACACTCATACATAGGGGCTTTTGTAGAGAGAGAAATTTATAGTCATGTGGACTTTGGGAGGCAGTCGGAGTACCCACAGAGAACCCACACATGCACGAGCAGAACATGCAAAGTTCTTGCTGAAAGACCCCGGCTGGGATTCTGAGGACCACCATGAGCACCACCATGCAATACATGTGACTTATAGGCAATCTCTTTTAAGCTCATATAGCACTGCTTTAATCAAATAATATTAACCCAAATAACAGTATTAGAAATATTACTTGCAGATTAGGACAAGATATCGGTGGGATGTTCCTTTTCACCTATAGTGTGCAGCATTATGGCCAGATCTGACAGGTACACTGGCGTTGCAAACCTGACACTCATGAAGATGACCTCTTTTTGTCTTTCAGTGTACCATGTTTAATGCTGTGGGGAACTCACGAAAACAATCCAGGCGTAAGAACATGTCACCTCATGGCTCCAGTTCCAGGAACTCGAAAACAGTTCACATCGATGAAGAAGTCAAGGTAGCAGTGAACCTCTCATTGGAGAGGTTTCGCTACAGTGATGAAAAAGGTACAACAACATGGGTTTGATCATTCTTCTCTTTACCCAAACTCTGACAGCTCTGGTCTTATATATGCGTAGTAGAAATAAACGTTGATGTTTTTTCCCTGAAGGTTTAAGTTGAATGAGTTCAGTGTTATAGTGCATTTTAGGTTCATCCTAAAATTTCACCCAAAAGACAAGTAGCCTGTTGGCACCGAAGCAGTTTAGCTTATACATTTTTAGCACTACAAAGCAAAACACAATGAAATAAAAAAACATGTAGATTGTTTAGTCCTAAACTAATTTTCTCTCCCCAGACACCACCTACACAGACAGTAGATTATACTTAAGTTTTGGGTCCAAGTTTCTCTGAAGAATACACTCTTCTACTCGATCAGTGAGGTCAGATGCTCACATGCGTATCTCCCTTTGTGCTGCTTGGAAGAGCCGGTCAGAGGACGAACGATGCTGCGGACCAGAGTTTTGTACTATGATGTCATGGGGGTTCAAGCTGTGACTCCTCCTTCCTAGGAGCTTTCTCTGAAAATTGGTTAATGCTGTGCATTCTGGGACTCAGTTTTTATTAGTGTGTTGTTTGTGTAGTTTAGTGATTGTTCTCCATCCATGGCTAGGCCTAACATAGGGGTGGGCAATTATTGTACCCTTTACCGTAATTTAGCATTTAACGACAATAAAGAAGTTCTTGTTAAAATACAAGATGAATTGATTTCACTATAATACTCTTCTAGGTGTAAGCAGCCAAGATTTATGTGGAGTTCGCTAACATTCACCTTTAACTGCGTCTGATTAAACAGAGATGGAATTCCCGTCTTCCTTGTCCACCACTGAGAGAGCGTTTGTTCATCGACTGGCACAGTCTCTGGGTTACATTTCCAAGAGCAAAGGGTGAGTTCAACCATTACAATTTTGCTCATCAAAAATATTTCAGCTCCACAGAGTGGTCTGACATTTACTTTGCACATACTAAGTTATATAAATTAATTTTGACAATAAAAACTAATTAACATAAATGGATCATATTACCATAATGAATTCTATATAAAATAGAATGGGATAACCTAATCCACTGACGCTCTTTGCTATTTTTTGCAGTTGATCCAGTCAGAATAGCAAAAGTAAACATCACTTACCTATTTCTCCTCGCCCATTGAGGACAAGAGAAAATGAAGCAAGTTCAATTCTGTACTGCTCAAGTAACAGAAGAACAAATACGAGGGCTGATAAAGGGATTGTCCAGATTATTTTCAAGTGGAAGATTCAATTCAGTTTTCAATGTATTTGAGTGTATTTTTAGAACATCCATTCACATTAAATGTCTCAGTACCTCATGGCATTTCACCTGACAGACGGGTCCAATTTAGTTAGATAGAATTCAGTTTGGTCAAAATTAATTTCAAATCGGTTCAATTTATTCTGATCCAGGCTAATCATATGCAGTACTAAATTATTCATACCCCTGGTTGATTTAGATGTAATGTTTTCTTTCAAACAGAAGGTTTTTTTTTGATAGGAAATGACATGGACATGTCCCAAAAATAATCAAACATTTTATAAAAAAATGATAGGGCTATCATGATTGATTAAAAAAGATGCACTGCTTCTAATTTGCATTTGAATAAAATTGATACATTCTTCTCAAAAGTAAAGGAAAGAACTTCATTGATGTTATAGAAATCAATCTCTTCTTATAATTGCCTTTTGCATGTTTCCACTGGTATTTCTGATTATTCATGTTTGATTACTTTGAACCTAAATTAGCCAGGGGTACGAATAGTTTTGGGGTTAACAGTAATCAGATGAGGTCCTGCGACATACACTCGAATTTAATCCAGTTGTAAATACAATAAAAACATATCCAGTTGGAACGTAGACCGACCGGTAAATCGAGAGCTTCGCTTCTCGGCTCAGCTCTCTCTTCACCACAACGGACCGGCACAGCACCCCCATTACAGCCGCACCGACCCGTCTGTCGATCTCCCGCTCCATTCTTCCCTCACTCGGGAACAAGACCCCGAGATACTTGAACTCCTCCACTTGAGGCAGGAACTCCCCTCCAACCTGAAGAGGACAAGCCACCCTTTTCCGGTTGACTTTTCCTACCCTCACCTATGGCCATGAACTTTGGGTCATGACTGAAAGAACGAGATCCCAGATACAAGCGGCTGAAATGAGCTTCCTCCGTAGGGTGGCCGGGCACTCCCTTAGAGATAGGGTGAGGAGCGCGGCCATTCGGGAGGGGCTCGGAGTAGAGCCGCTGCTCCTCCACATCGAGAGGAGCCAGTTGAGGTGGCTCGGGCATCTATACCGGATGCCTCCTGGAGGCCTTCCTCGGGAGGTGTTCCAGGCACGTCCCACCAGGCGGAGGCCCAGGGGACGGCCCAGGACACGCTGGAGGGACTATGTCTCTTGGCTGGCCTGGGAACGCCTTGGGCTCCCCCCGGAGGAGCTGGAGGAGGTGTCTGGGGAGAGGGACGTCTGGGTGTCTCTGCTGAGTCTGCTGCCCCCGCGACCCGGTCCCGGATAAAGCGGAAGACGACGAGTACCAGTACATATCCAGTGGGGTCGTATACAGTGCTGTGAAGTAGTGTTTCTTAAATTTTTCACATCAAATACATTTTAATAATGGATAAAGAGAACCTGAGGAAATACAAATAGCTGTCTTCATATGATGATTTCATCCATTAAGGGAAAAAATCTATCCAAACCTGCCTGGCCCTCTGGGAAAAAGTAATTGTCCACATTGTTAAATCACAAATTAACTCTGATTAAGTTACATTTTTTTTAGAAAGCTGGGCTCCATGTGACCAACCAAACTCTGGCCTTATTATTACTTGACCTTTTAGCTTTAGTAAATAATCTAAATAGGGCCCTTACTGACTGGTAAGACGATGTCATTGACATCTATCGTTCTGGAAAGGGTTACTAAGCCATTTTTAAGACTCCAGGACACCAGTGAACCAAAGTGAGAACCATAATCCACAACTGGAGAAAACCTGCAGTAGTAGCGAAACCTTCCCCAGGAGAGGTGGTTCAACCAAAATTACTCCAAGAGCACATTGACGATTCAACCAGGAGGTCGCAAAACAGACCTCACTTGCCTCAGTAAAGGTCAGTGTTCAGGATTTGACAATAAAGAAAAGAAAATTCTCTATTGGTGACCAAAGAGAACGTAAAGGCCCGTCCCACTTTAGCCATGAAACATCTAGATGATCCCCAAGACTTTTGAGAAAATGTTCTGTGGACTGACGAGACAAAAGTTGAACTTTTTGGAAGGTGTGGGTCATGTTACATCTTATCTAAAACTAAAACAACATTTCAGAAACAGACCATCATACTGACAGTCAGACATGGTATTCGTAGTGTAAGGATTTGGGGCTGATTTACTTCCTTTAGACCTGAACAACTTGCTATAATTAATGGAATCATGAGTGTTGCTCTGTACAACCATGGGTCATCCTGCAGAATGACCAGCCAGCAGATCTTAAACCCAATCACACTTTGTTATGCAGCAGGACAGCGATCCGAAGCCCAGCAGCAAGGCTACCTCTAAATAACTAAAAAACAAAACACAAAGAAATTGTACATTTTGGAATGGCCTAGCCAAAGTCTGGACTGAAATCCAATTCAGATATTGTTGTATGACCTTACACATGTATTTCATACTCGAATAACTCTGCAACATGGCTGAATTAAAACATTTCTGGAAAGGACGGTGGGCCAAAATTCCTCATTAGTGATGTTAAAGACTCATTGCCAGTTCTTGCAAACTTTTGATGCCACTTGTTGCTGCTGAGGGAGGAACAACCTGTTTTAGAGGGCAATTACTTTTCCCCTGAGGGCCAAGTTGGTTTAATTAGCTTTTTTTCTTCACTGGAGAGGGAAGCAGTGCTTCGCCAACACTGTTTGCAGTGGGGGTGGGGACCTGCTGACCTTGACTGGGGACATTATCAGGTGGTGGAAGGAAGACTTCAAGGATCTTCTCAATCCTGCCATCATGCCTTCTCTAGTGGAAGCAGAGCACTCAGGGCATTCAGAATTGGACTCGTTCATCACCCAGGCTGAAGTCCCAGAGGTGGACAAAAAAGCTTGGGGGTGGAGGAGATCCATCCTGAGTACCTCAAGTCTCTGAAAGTTCTGGGGGTGTAATGGTCAACACGACTCTATAACATTTCGTGGCAGTTGGTGGTCCCCCTTCACTAGAATGGGGTCCGGAGGGTATGTTCCAATTACAGGGTGATCACACTCCTCAGCCTCCCTATGCCAGGGTATTCGAGAGGAGAGTCCGGCCGAAATTTGTAAGGGGCAATAATGGTTTTATTGCATGTAATACCATTTGTTAACAAGTATTTATTCTGAGTAAAGAAATGGAAGAAACCAAAGGAAGTACACAGACTTTATAGCAGCAACATCTGCCTCGGTTGCCCTGCCTAGAACAGGGGCACCTCTGAACACTGCTGGCTTACATTTTGCAGAACAGAAAACTGACAGCAGCGAGGGTCTTCATTTTGAGTATTTGTTTTCCAGCAGGTCAAAACAGAAGTAGTTTTCTGTCATGTGAAAACAACTCCAACCTCAGGAAGGACATAACAATTCATGTGAAGCCTAAACCAGCCACTGCGTTAGCAGTATGGTTATTTACATAGAGGTTTACGTTTATTTGCAACAAGGTTGGAATTAAGTTCAGTCTGTAACAAAGGAAGCTGTTGATGTTAAGCAAATCTGCTTCCAAAAACTCACATTTTTCACAAATGTGTAAACATGACAGAGCGTTGAAAGTTTATTCATTAGCATTTATAGAAGCTGCAGTGTTGCTTTTAAACAGGAGATGTTTTAACATAGCAGAAATCCACTTCTGTCTTGTCCCTGCTCTGGCTGCTCATATCCAGCTCAGTGATGGGCAGGTTGCTGAGTGTAGTGCTGGTAATAGTTAAGAAATACCCATCTCTATCCAGTATCTTCTCACTCTTCATCATTTAAAGCATGGTCCTCAAGTGTGACAACATTTACAGGTTACTTCCTAATTAATTACATTGAATGTACAGCGCTTTGAGTGCCTTGTTGCTGAAAAGCACTATATAAATAAACTTCACTTGACTTGACTTGAATTACATAAAACTGGCTACTATTATTATTGGATCTGTTTGATGTTGACGTTTTAAATGAGAGGAAAACGGATTGAAAGGTTCCTAGGCCACACTAAAGCACAGTGGAGGTTTTGTGATTTACTTATTTTGTTGTACAATCTGAGGTTCATATGTAATGAATAGAATTGTTTTGCTTTACTTTTTCAGAAAAGGATCCAGTCGTTTTCTGACTGTCAGAAAAAAGGCTGTTTCAGACAAACCTCAGCCCACTACAGCCCTCGATCTGTGCTCCAGTTCCCTATATTTCATCCGCAGCCTGCTCCAGAGATTTCCCACCAGCAAGAAGGAACGCACAGACATGTATTCCACCATCAAAAGTGGCATGTCTTTGGCTACAGAAACAAGTAGCTATCAGTGTGTAGGGGTGTGTGTGTGTGTGTCGATATAAATTTGTGTTATGGAAGGTAGTGTACAGAGATGGAAGTGTCGTCTGTTTGTCCATCCTCTTAATATGACCAGAAAGTTTCAGTTGCATTCGTTGTCCAGCAGCGTGACTTAATTCACATTAACTGTGTGATGTATTTGGTCACACATCTTCTGGTCCATCTGTTGATCCTCTTTCAGACAGCAGCTTTGACAGGAACAGAGCAAGTGGGCGCCTGAACAATGGCATTCCTATGGTTCCTAAGAAAAGGGCGCCATCAAAACTGGACGTTTTCCGATGCTCCCTACCCGTGCATGAACACCAGGAGCAGATTGTCCGACTGATCAGAGAAAGCAGTGTGGTGCTTGTTGTGGGAGAGACTGGCTCTGGAAAAACTACGCAGGTGAGTTTGGATTTGGCAGACCTGGACAGCCAGTAAAGTTTTTTTTTTTGTACTGATTCGTCAGTCTTCTCCTGCAGAAGCCTCCTGACTTTGACAAACTTTTACTTGTTGTCACTAAAAGCTTTTTGAGGTGGAACAACAGTTTTTTGTTGATGCTTGTATGACAAGTAGATTGTCAGTTTTTTTCTTTACCATAGAAACTGTTTTAAACTAGTCTTTGTCATGTCTTTTTCTGCACTCAATCAATCTAATATTGCTTGATAGTTCGTTTCAAGTTAATTAACGCTAGAAATCAAATGGATAGATTAAAGTCTTCATGTTAAATGCTACATTTCTTTCATTTAAGTCTGATTTGGGCTAACAGCCTACTTCTTAACCAAGGAGATAATAACCAACTATCGGCAAAAGAAAAAGATTTCACCAGAGGGTGAGGGTGGCTGACTTCCACATCAAGGAGGACCTGACCTGGAGCGTGAACACCTCTGAGCTGTTGAAGAAGGTTCAGCAGAGACTGCACTTCCTAAGAGTGCTTTGTGTGATGTTATTTCTCCTGAGACTGCTGGTGTCCTTTTATCTGTGCTCTATTAAGAGGAGGATAATGACCTACTGCATCTGTAGGTGATACACTACCTGTACAGTGGCTCAGAGGAAAGCGCTCCAGAGGCTCATTGGCTGCCCTCTCCCACACTTGAAGAACCTTACAGTTCCTGTTGTCTCCAAAAAGACCAGACATTACAAAGGACACTGTCAATTAGGTCACAATCGGTTTAACTGGTACCGTCAGGCCGATGCTACAGATCAGTTAAAGCAAAGACAAGAAGATTTAACAACAGTTTCTATCCAATAGGAACGTTTATGCAAAGGAGATGAAATAATGGGAGTAGTGCAATCAATATGAATGTGTGGTTTTATTTTATGTTATATCTATATACACACACACACAAACACACACACACACACACAATAATTTCTGTTGTGTAGATCCCACAGTTTTTGTTAGATGACTGTAGCAGGAATGGCAAACCCTGCAGGATTTTCTGTACTCAGCCCCGACGCCTGGCTGCCATCGCTGTGGCTGAGAGAGTAGCCGCTGAGAGAGGGGAGAGTGTGGGCCAGACGGTGGGTTATCACATCAGACTGGAAAGCAGGTAGATTCCACCAAAGCTATTTAGACTCATTTGAAACAAATCTAGTTCTAAAACACTTGTTATAGGTTTACAATACAAAAACCTGTAAGGAAAAGTCAATAATTCCTCAGTGCTCAGCAAAACTATCATATACATGTATACTACAAACCTTTTTGCATTTTTCACATTTGGATTTGATGTGCTAGAACAAATGTCTGTGATGTAGAAGAATAAGGATTTATGTTTTTTGAACTTTTTACATATAAAAATCAGAAACCTGTTGAAATGAAAGTAGCAGATTGTTTCCTAAACCTTCTCAGCCTAGTTTCACATATAATGTGAATCAAAGAATGTTAAACGCCATCTGCCAGCTTTTGGAGTTCTTGACATGCTTTTACCAGAACCTCTTTATTTTGTAAATCCAAGGGTCTCTCCCAAGACACTGCTGACCTTTTGCACAAGTGGAGTCCTCCTCAGAACACTGATGGCAGGGGATGCCAGCCTTACCACTGTTACCCATGTCATTGTGGTGAGCATTCAGTCCATAAAGCTAAGATTGGGGTCAGGGTTAGGGGTGCTGGTTCAGATGATTGTAGCCAAGTCCTTCATTGCCGCTTCATTCCAGTCTGAGGCTGGCAATCTGGGTGTTAAATAAACAGCTCATTGCCGCTATTTGGATTCCTATGTAGAGTATATGCTGTTTTTATAATGTTTTATTTAAATTTTCTTTCGTCACATTTCAACAACAAAGCAAGAGAAAGTTGGATTAAAGGGAACATATGCTGCTTTTAAATCATTCAGATGTGGTCTGTATAAAGTGGTACTGCAATCTTCGGTTTGAATTTGTCGTCATTGTAGCTCCTCAGGCGTTTCATTTTTTAAGCTTCCTTTTTGACTGTCTCGTTTTACTGCGATCTGTTTAATTGCAAATGAGGCACATCACACCCTGCCCCTCTCCAGACTGCGGAGCCATACAAGCCATAAATGATTCTATTTCTTTACTTGCCTTGATAAATATCAACAATGTCTAAAAAAACAGGAAGTAAATACAAAATCATTGCACCAACAATGTGTTACGTTTACTGATGCATGACAACAGCACTAAAGCTAATATTGTAGGCGTAATCCAACAAACAACACCGATGGTTGATTAACAGGCTTTTGCTGGTCTGCAATCATCTAAATCAGGTGTGTTAAAGCGGGGAAACATCAGGACCTCGCGAGGACTGACTTTGAACACCCTTGCCCTAGTAGGCTACATGAAAAATGTAAATTCTTAAACAACAGCAGAGAAGAGATGAGGAATTCACAGTAGTAACAGAAGCTGTAATCCCATTACTAATGTTACTGACAATGTTTTTACACAAACTACATGTAAGATACCTTTAAAATGTTAATGCTACCACAAATTGAATGAACACAACTTTTAAACAAGACCCCAACATAGTTAATGAGTTAGCTAAGGCTAGCATCAAAAACATCACTTGGGATCATGTGTTTCCCAAGGCAAAAAGGACAACCAAACAGATTACAAAACTGTTTAATATTGTTATTCAAAACACACAATGAGGTGATGTCCTTAAGGAGCTAAAAGCGAGCGCACAGGGCTAACATTAGCAGGAGGCACGAAGCTGTGCAACAGCCAGTAAGTTACATCAACACCTCAGCAATCAAGCTTGCTGTCTTTTTACCGTTATCTGCAGCTTACCTCTTTGCTCTCTCCGTCGCTTCCATAGACAGAAGGAACTGACCCCTCAGACAAACGGAGTCTTTCGGCTAATCCGCCTTCATACTGGCCGAGGTTGCTGAAGCACTCCTTTCTGTAGTGCTTTGTGCAAACGAAGACGACTTTCCCCACTGATGTCGGCACGTTTCCATGAAAAATAAAATTTAATCAGGGACTTCGAAGAGGTTCTGATCCTGGGGGATGGTGTAATGACTGGTGTGGGTTAATACACCTGGCAACAGAACATTTAGATTTTTCTGCTTGCTGCTTCAGCATCCTTCAACTTGAACTACAAGAATACTGTGAGAGAAAAAAAATGGCGGATTTGCTGGATTGGTTAGCCGGAATTCCGTGACCATCTTTAGAAGTTCCACAGAAAATGCTGTGACGTAATAGAGAAAGAAACGTAGTAGAAAATTATTTAAAAAAAAATCTGAACAAACTGAGCAAATATGACCCAAAAAGCATCTAAATATATCAGCGCAGGATCTGGAGTGACTAAATTCAAATAGACTTTCAGAGACTCCCAATACACAAAAAATGTGTTTAAGAGCTAAAAAAGTAGATTTTGCATGATATGTTCCCTTTAACCCAGAGCTGTATTGGAGGTAATGCTGGATCTAAAGATAAAAAAGAAATGTTTTGATTTTGCTGTCTGCACATTTGAAATATTGTGCATCTGTTTAACCTTTTGACTACCTCCTCAGTGGCCTTTTAGCCCTGGGACCTAGGCTAAAATGTAATTTGTGGCTTCTAGTTTGTGTTTTGTAGTAAAATGGTGTCATGTTGTTGTGGCTTGCCCTTTCCAAACAGGATGAGGTTCACGAACGCGATGGTCTGACTGACTTCCTTCTCACTAAGATGCGAGATGTTCTTCAGAGGATTCCCACGTTGAAGCTGATTCTCTCTAGTGCAGCTTTGGATATAGATCTGTTTCTTCAGTACTTTGGCTCCTGCCCTGTAATCCATCGTGAGTCCTGTGGATCCCCATTAGAAAATCAATCCTAAAATATGTGTTTATGGTTCATTTTCTACACTTTACTACTTCATCTGTGTCTTTGTGATTATGTTACCGTTTATTTGTGATGACAAAAGGTGAAAGTAATTGATCTTATGTAATATTCAAATTTTCTGAGACACTGAATTTTGATGATTTTTGGCTTAAAGAGAATGAGAGCCCAAAATTCAAAGAAATGTTGGCTTGAAATATTACACTATGTGGAATGAATCTATATAGTGTGAGTTACACTTTCTGAAATGAGGGCCAAAGAAGTTTGAGCTTTTCTGACATGACATGAATGTTGCTCTACATAATACAGTGGAGCCACTACACAAATGGCTGATTGAACAACAGTGTCTTCAGCTCTGAGGCAGTAAAACTGGTCATTTCAGCCAACTGTTCTAGCTTTATATAATGCTTTTTTAACATTTCACATTTTTGGTCAGGTACAGCGCCTTGCGAAACTACTCGGCCCCCTTGAACTTTTCAACCTCTTGCCACATTTCAGGCTTCAAACATAAAGATATAAAATTGAAATTTTTTGTGAAGAATCAACAGCAAGTGGGACACAATCGTGAAGTGGAATGAAATTTATCGGATGTGTCAAACTTTTTTAACAAATAAAAAACTGAAAAGTGGGGCGTGCAATATTATTGGGCCCCCTTGCTTTAATACTTTGTAGCGCCACCGTTTGCTGCAATTACAGCTGCAGTTCGCTTGGGGTATGTCTCTATCAGTTTTGCACATCGAGAGACTGAAATTCTTGTCCATTCTTCCTTACAAAACAGCTCGAGCTCAGTGAGGTTGGATGGAGAGTGTTCGTGAACAGCAGTCTTCAGCTCTTTCCACAGATTCTCGATTGGATTCAGGTCTGGACTTTGACTTGGCCATTCCAACACCTAGATACGTTTATTTGTGAACCATTCCATTGTAGATTTGGCTTTATGTTTTGGATCATTGTCATGTTGGAAGATAAATCTCCGTCCCAGTCTCAGGTCTCCTGCAGACTCCAACAGGTTGTCTTCCAGATTGGTCCTGTATTTGGCCCCATCCATCTTCCCATCAATTTTGACCATCTTCCCTGTCCCTGCTGACAAAAAGCAGGCCCAAACCATGATGCTGCCACCACCATGTTTGACAGTGGGGATGGTGTGTTCAGGGTGATGAGCTGTGTGTTCTTTTACGCCAAACATATCGTTTTGCATTGTGTCCAAACAGTTCGATTTTGGTTTCATCTGACCAGAGCACCTTCTTCCACATGTTTGGTGTGTCTCCCAGGTGGCTTGTGACAAACTTTAAACGAGACTTTTTATGGATATCTCTGAGAAATGGCTTTCTTCTTGCCACTCTTCCATAAAGGCCAGATTTGTGCAGTGTACGACTGATTGTTGTCCTATGGACAGACTCTCCCACCTCAGCTGTAGATCTCTGCAGTTCATCCAGAGTGATCATGGGCCTCTTGGCTGCATCTCTGATCAGTCTTCTTCTTGTTCGAGATGAAAGTTTAGAGGGACGGCCGGGTCTTGGTAGATTGGCAGTGGTCCGATACTCCTTCCATTTCAATATGATTGCTTGCACAGTGCTCCTTGTGATGTTTAAAGCTTGGGAAATCTTTTTGTATCCAAATCCGTCTTTAAACTTCTCCACAACAGCATCTCTGACCTGCCTGGTGTGTTCCTTGGTCTTCATGATGCTCTCTGCGCTTTGAACAGAACCCTGAGACTATCACAGAGCAGGTGCATTTATATGGAGACTTGATTACACACAGGTGGATTCTAGTTATCATCATCAGTCATTTGGGACAACATTGGATCATTCAGAGATCCTCACTGAACTTCTGGAGTCAGTTTGCTGCACTGAAAGTAAAGAGGCTGAATAATATTGCACGCCCCATTTTTCAGTTTTTTATTTGTTAGAAAAGTTTGACACATCCAATAAATTTCATTCCACTTCACGATTGTGTTCCACTTGTTGATTCTTCACAAATTTAGAATTTTATATCTTTATGTTTAAAGCCTGAAATGTGGCAAGAGGTTGAAAAGTTCAAGGGGGCCGAGTACTTTCGCAAGCCACTGTATAAACTTCAGCAATATTTAAGTAACTGTTTAGTTTATTTTAAGCAACACAATCTTTCCAAATAAATGTCTCAGAAATTAGTATCTATAGGTGGAAACTGTAAAAAATAATTTGCACAGGTAAAAGTTAAGTTATTTTTGTGAAAATTAACTAGTAAGTAAAAGTAAAATCTTCTGTAGTAAAAGTAAGTAATATAAAATGTACTTTAAGTAAAAGATACTTCTTTACTTTGTGTACAGCAGTGGGGTTAGAGTTCTTTGCTGTGTAGTGTAGAAAAGATATGAAGTGATATGAATCTTAAATTAGCACAGACTGAATACATAATATTACACAATTCATTTATACAATTTGGACGATTATCTCCAGATCTGATTCATTCCAGAATTCCTGTCAACATGGCATTGTTATTGTAATCCTTTATCACTGAGGATTTTTCCTTTTTATAGTTAAAGGGAAACTCTTTGAAGTAAAAGAGCTCTTCCTGGAGGACATTCTGAGGCAGACAGGCTTTAACAGAAAAGACATCTGGAAATACCAGGAAGAGACCCAGAGAAGTATGAAGCTTTTCTTCATGAACCTACAGCCTTATGACTGGCTTCATTTGAACTTCGGCTGTCTGTGTGACATCTTGCTGTTTTCAGACGAGGGGAAACAGAAACGATTGACAGAGTGGTGTGAGACAGTGGGGACCAGTTCTGTTGGTGGGAAACGGACCCAAGTGTTGGCTTCAGGCTTCCTTCATGCCAGCGGCTGTGGGGACAAAGAAGATGAAGGCTTCATCAAGCTGGCAAGCCAAACACACAGCATTATGCACTATGAAGCATCCCAAACACACAGCATTATGCACTATGAAGCATCCCAAACACACATTCTGTACATTGTTCTACGGGATCTGATCATAGCTTAATATGTTATCATTCTTTTGCTTTATTTATGTTCTTTCTTTGAAAGAAGCAACATCTAAATTTCAGGTCTGTTTTTACAACCATACAAGGTTTTATTCATTTTGTTTTATAAAAAATAACATTATTATAGTACTTCTTTAGATTAGGTTTTCATGAATCTGAACTTTTTTCACTGTTTAAAAGGATTTTGATCCTAAGTTGCCTGAGCCTTGTCAGCTCTCCACTCATTTTTAATCCAGTCCTTGTACCTGGCTGTTTCCAGGAATGATTGTCGTTAATACTGTGATCTTTCCATATGAACCATTCATGCTGAAATAACAAGTAGTTTTAATTCAGCATTTTTTTTAGTTTGTTTTATTAAATCCTTAAAACAGCAAAGTTAACAGTTTTACGGACAGTTTTATAAATGAGTTGAATCCAGAATAAAATTTTAGGCAATAACAGCAAATTAACTTCATATCCTATGTCTGTATGTCTGGATTTTGCTTGGATGTTTTTTAAACACATGAGTTTCTGACATTCTTTACATAGTTGTATATATTCTGTAGGCTTAAAAAAAGCTGGTCACCAGCTTATCCTTTCCTACATTAAATCCCACATGGCATAATATGCAGTCATGGCCAGATCCTAAAACTGGACTAAAAATGAGCTCTTCCAACGTAAAACTTTAAAGAGCTCCAGAAAGCCTGAAGAAAGTGTTTCTGTAGTCCCCGTATCTGTTTCACCATTGGCTGAATGCGCTGCTGTCAGCAGAAAAAGCTCTCTGAGCATTTTGTTATTGTGTGTCACAGAATGAGAATGACACAGAGCAGCTTGAACCATGGCTGCTGAGGGAGATGGACTCCTGCATTTCCAACATTTTCTTGCATGAAGACCAGGAGGCTTTCAGTCAGCTCTTCAACCTCATTCTAAATGAAGGTGTCCATGGTAAGATTCTCTCCTCACATCTAATTTGCCTACATATGCATGTTTCAGCTGGGTACTAAAGCCAGATTAATTTAAAGAATGACCCTGTGGTGATGGACATTGTATCTATTACCAAGACGGGAAATAAGATGATATAATTACTGTGATAAATTAGAAAATCCACTAAAATGTCATACAGGTTTCTGTCAGAGCTGAATTTGTCTCAAAGGAAAGTGAAGCCTGCTGCTGCATTCACGTACAGTGTGATATCTCACTGGTTTATACTCCGGCTCTGAGTTGGTTTATAGTCATACCTCATTAACATTTCCATTTGGTCACATAACAACCACAAACTAAAATGTATTTTCTTGGGATTTCATATGATAAACCAGCACAAAGACTTTAACTTTTTTTCATAAATAAAAATCAGAAAACCTTTTCCTCTGTTTACATTTAGACTGCTTTAACCTGATCTTTAACCCTCTAGGGTCCAGGGTATGTATGGTCATTTTTGACTAATTTCGATTTTTCCTTTTTATATTTTCCAATACAAACTATTTATAGTGCCTAATGTGGTATCATTTCCTGTCTATCTAGCTACACTTATCTTCTGTATTTGGACATGCTGTAACTGCATATTGCCACTTAAAAGCATCGACTTCGTCCTGCTCTGTTCTCTCTAACCCCCAGTCGGTCGTGGCAGATGGCCGCTCACACTGAGCCTGGTTCTGCTGGAGGTTTCTTCCTGTTAAAAGGGAGTTTTTCCTCTCCACTGTCGCTACATGCATGCTCAGTATGAGGGATTGCTGCAAAGTCAACGCCAGTGACTGTCCACTGTCTCTACATGCTCATCCAGGAGGAGTGAATGCTGCAAGTCACTGACTGGATGCAATCTGCTGGGTTTCCTTAGATAGAAAAACTTTTTATCCAATTTGAATAAATAACAGAATCTGACTGCAACCCTAACCCTTGATAGTTAGGACTTATTGGAATTTATTAACCTGATTTGAAATTTAAATGATTCGATTTAATTGACTTTGCCCAAACAACACTTCTTCCCTCCCTGTTGGATGGAGTAAGGGGGAGTCAGGTTTAGCCTAAACCGGCTCAGTTATGGTTGAGGTGCAAACACACCCTCCATTTCTGCTACCTGTATGACCCCTTCTCTTTCCCAATGGTTATAATCAGTCTGACAGAGAGAGGTATCCCTAATCCTTGTGGTTTTTAGTATAACAATGACCATCAGTGGGCTCTAGATGGACAAACTTTATCAGTTTATTATTTTACTTAGTACCCCTACACATAGGCCATTCTAAAATGGCCAAACTCTAACACTCAGTAGTTTAATAAATAATAAAACTATATATAAATAAACTTGACTTGACTTGACTTTAATCTAACCTCCCCAACAACCCTACACCATTCCAAACCCTTTGTGAAGTGTCTTGATATGACATGTGTTGTGAATTGGCGCTATATAAATAAAATAAAATAAATATGGTTTAAAAAATTTAGCTCTAGTTTTACTTGTCCTATTAACACATTGGGCCTTTAAACCTGAATTGAAACTGGGACTCAGTGGCGGAGCCTTGCTGCTACGTCCTCCCAAATCAGACATGTAAAAAAGATGAGCATACGCGTCCATGGACCCTTAAGGGTTAAATAGGGTCTAGGCCAGTTTTATTAGAGAAATTTATAGAACAAACAGCATCATGAAGACCAAGGAGCACAAGCCGACAGGTCAGGGAGAAAGTTGTAAAGAAGTTTAAAGCAGAGTTAGGTTAGACAACAATATCCCAAGCTTTGACAGAGCTCTGTTCAATCCTCCATCTGTTCATTGAACTAATATGGCATGACTGCCACTCCTACCAAAACATTGCTTTCCACCTGAAGTGACAGGCCAGGCCAAGCAAGGAATGGCCCATCGTAACTCTTGAGAGAGCTGAAGGGTGGAATAATCTGTTAACAGGACAACTATTAGTTGTATACCTCACAAAAATGTGAGTGATGAGAAGAAAGTCATTGTTGTAGGAAAGTCACAACAAGTCCTGTGTGCTGTTTCCAAAAAGCCATGTAAGGGATCCAGAAAACATGTGGAAGAAGGTACTCTGATCAGGTGAGATAGGTTAGGTGCACCACTGAAAACTACCACAGCACATCACTATGAACACACACTGCCCACTGTGAAGCACAGTGGTGACAGCACCATGCGGTGCCGATGCTTTTCTTCAGCAGGGAGACTGAAGCTGGACAGAGTCGATGGGAAAATGGATGCAGTGTAGGACAGGGCAGTCGTTGAAGTATACCTGCTTGCTATTGAAGACATCCAGCCTGTGCTACTATGGATTGGTTTATATTGAAGAATATTCATGTGTTAGAATGGCCCAGTCAAAGTCCAGACGTATATTCGATTGAAAATTTGTGACAAGTCTTCCAAGTCAGCCAATCTGACTGAGTTTGAGAAATTTCGACAACAAGACTGGGCAAATATTCTAGTCTTGAAATTCAAAGCCTGTAGAAACATACCCGAAAAGACTTGCAGCTATAATTGGAGTAAAATGTGCTTCTACAATGGGGGCTGAATCAAAGTGCACTCCGCACCTTTCAGATTTTTTAAAAACATGTCTTTTTTTTTTTTCAACGTAACAATTATTACCTAAAATCCCCCACAAAAAAACTATGAATTTGGTTGAATCTAAACAGAATTAAATGTTTTTGGTGCTTGTAGAATTAAAAGAATATAAACAGTAGCTAATTTGTAAGCTTAACTGTGAATGTACTACTCTGATATACAACATAATTCAATTTTCCTATTTTGTAGAAGAATGTCATTAATCGTAAGTTAAGTATGTGCGTAAAAATATGAATTTTATTGCCAATAAGGAGAATTTCATTGAGTTAACATGACACTTTGAGGTCATTTTGAAACCATGGCAGTAGATACATGTGCTCTTAAAGGAAGAGTGATACATAAATGAGAGCACTTATCTTTTCTGTGCTGAACTGTGTTGTTCAGTGGACTACATGCACAGTGAGACTGGGTCCACGGCTCTGATGGTTTCAGCAGCACGAGGTTTCCTTCCACAAATACAGCAGCTGCTTGGTATGGGTGCTGACATCAACCTGAAGGCATCTAACGGATGGTAGGAAGCCACATGTTTCATTCTAATAGTACAATGCTTTGATTATAGAGTTTTTAAGATGACTTTAGTAAACTAATGATACCAGGTTAAAAGATGGACAACTTGAATAATAAGAAAGTAATTGTCCCAATACGCCGTATTGGATTTGCTTTCATAGAAACATTTTACAACTGTTTAACGCATTTTTTATTATTTCATTTGTGTATTTTCAGGACTTCCTTAGATTTTGCTAAACATTTCCAGCAGGCAGAGGCCATGGATATACTCAAGTCTTCCATGTGAGTCTGTTGAACACTGTAGACAGGAGACAATGGCTCATAAGAGGTGGATCAATAAATGTTGCAATGAAAAAAGCTACTCAGCTATGCTTATGTATCGAACATTCTAATCAGTCTCAAAAGTCTGTTAAAGACCTCAAAAGTAATTATTTTATCTGTGAGCCTAATTGCGTACTTTATCAGACGGAATGGGAAGAATGTATTATAGCATATTTATTCCCAGAGTCACAATATTGACGCTTCAGTTGAAAGTTTAATGATTATGTCTCTCTTGACATTGACCTTAGATAATTTCAGTGTTTTTTTCACTTAGGCATCAAACTGAATTTCTAGTCAATCAGATGCACAAAGGTCATACAAAGCTGGCTGGAACTTAAACAAAAGGTTAGAGTTAATTACGGTAATACAAATCTACTGTATTCTAATTAGATCAGTCTTAATAAATTGGACTTTGCGCCCTTCTTTGTTCTGCTCCCATGTTTCTACATCTATCAGCCCATCATTCTCTCAGTCTGACTCCCTGCTTCACACTCAGTGATGAGAGCTTGACTCAGAAAACTGCCAAGTATTTTGCCATGGCACATTAGATAGCCATCAAGGAAAATAGAATGTTGTTGTGTTTCAGATCTTTAGTTTATGTTTCAGAGGAATTCCATAAGAAATGTTTTTCTGGCTGGAGGCAGAAGTTGAACTCAATGTTACCAACATGCATTCAGGGTAGAATAAGATCATTTACTCTAACAGCTTTAACATGTATTGACATGCATTTCTATAAACTGTTTATCATTACAGCTTCTTAGTCAGAAAAATTGCATTTCAAGATTATTAAATAATATCATCATCTGCAGGAAAAAAGGTTATTCCAGCTTCACTAATGTCATCATGAAGGTCTTTTTAACATTCTTGGTCAGAAGAGATATCTGTCCATATGGTTGCATCTGTGGATGAGTATGTACATGTACTTTATGTAAAAGGTCAGTTTTCTGGGCATCTAACTCTGCCACACTGCTTGGATAACCAGACTAGATTAGTCTTGTTAACAAGTTGCATTTGAATAGATCTTTTAAACAAACACTCAGTTTCAGAGTTCCTACAGTTATTCCCAGAATGATTAATACAGCTGGTAGGTTTAGTTTTAAAGTAATCTTAATCTTACCAACATGTGTCTTTTCGACTAGAAGTAATACTAATGTTTTGGAGAGTCCTGACTGGAATATGACGCTAAAGATTAGCTGGCAAGGAGGTCTTCCAACCTTGGGTGCTGCTCCTGTAGCGATGGAGGAAAGTATGTGTATCCTGTTGGACATTTAGGTGAATGTCTATGAGCTGTTGGTACAAGTTTGAATCTTTTTTTTGCGGCACTAGAGGCCTTTATTTTTCATTTTTTTGGACAGTAGGTAGACTGGAAAGAGAGTAAAGACAGGGGGAGACATTCGGCAAAGGTCGCCGGGTCCAGGACTCGAATCCCGGGACAGCCGCATCGAGGACTATAGCCTCTGCACATGGTGGCACACTTAACCCCTACACCCCTATGGAGGTAAATTTGTCTCAATATTATTCAATCAAACAAAAAACTAATCTCAATAAAAAAACTAATCTCAATCAAAAAATATTAAGTTGTGATCAAAACTTTCAGAGTTGTAACAATTTTTTTTTTTAATGGAATATTTTATTTTGGGGAGAAAAAAAATTGTTTGAAAAAACTTTTTTTGATTAAAATGACTCCTTTTTTCTCACGAAGAGAAAAAACTTATTTGCAAAACATAAACTTTTATTTGCACATGTCAAAAATCTTTGGTTACGACTCGCTCTTTTGGTTTTGACGCTCTCTGTTTTTGGTTGAACTCAACGAATTTTGAGTGCTGGAAACATGAACATCCTGGGCGGGGCCTAAAGACGAACGATATAAGACGTTTCCCTATTGGTTAGCGCTGACTAAAGCGGCAGACTCTGATCCCCCGCACCTCTGAACATGCTCGAACTGCAGGGCTTGTTGTACAGAAGAAAACTGCGGTTAAGTGAGCCGACAGTCAGAAATACGCGTCACGCCAGCCGACACCAATTGTTACAACTCTGAAAGTTTTGATCACAATTTAATTTTTTTTGATTGAGATAAATTTTTTTTTTGATTGAATATTCCAAAAGTTTTGACCACAATTAATTTTTTTGATTGAGATAATTTTTTTTTGGATTGAGATTAGTTTTTTGTTTGATTGAATTATATTGAGACAAATTTACCTCCATACACCCCAAGGTTTTATCTTAACTTTTCTGCTTACTGAACTATTGAGACCATGATGATGATAGACAGATTAGGGAGCTGTTTTTGTACTTCTTTGGGGTATTACAACTATATTTTCACCTGGTGTCCATGATCTCTGCAATGGACTTCATCCTCACACCACGTCATCAGGCTGCAACATTCAAGAGACCCCACCGCTGTCAGATTTACTGGTCCTTCACTTGGACAATAATTTAATCCACAAACATAATGGAGATTGTAAAATCAAGAAATACACAGATGTGGGGTAAGAGTGGCAAGGTTTGTCTGAGGGTGTGGAGGCAAAGATTGAACTGTCTCCCACTTCCCACCATGATTCTTCCATACGTGCAGTTCCTTCAGAACCAAATGGATGAGCTCCAGGTGAACGTCCTTCTCCATGAGTACAGAAATGCATGTGTTAGACCTAACCGAAACTTAGCTTTCAAATAGCGACAGAGATTCGGATTTGGAGATTAGCGGCTTTTAAATCGCTGTCACATGGAAATCCCAAGAGGGCGGGGTTTGCATCTATTTCAGTTAACAGTGGAGCAGCAATGTCAAAGTCTGTGATACTATATTATTTACCCCTGATGTCAAACTGTTGTTGGTGTTGGTCCGACCTTTTTACCTCCCCTGGGACTTTCCTATGGATCCATTAAAGGTGCATATAGATCATCTTTTCTGCCTCCTTTGGGATCGGATCATAACACTGTCCGTCTGGAACTGTGACAGAATCAGAATCATAATCAGCTTTATTGCCAAGTTTGTACATACAAACAAGGAATTTGACTCCGGTACACTTCGCTCTTTGGTTTTTGTTTTTGCACTACAGAATGTAAATATCTACAATGTACAATATACAATGGTCAAAGGATGCCATCCAGCATCTGCAGAGCAGTATAAAGTGCACTTACTGATCTGTGTTCACTCATCAAGGAGAGCAAGATTCCCTCAAAGGTGGCATAGAACTAAACAGACTGACATTTACTGGATAGCTACATACATCTTTGTGAAGAGTAATGTATTCCTGTTACTCGGATGAAACTTTACCCTAACAAAAAGCTACGGATAAATAAGTTCCTGAACAAATGAAAAATAGACGAACACAAATGTTTTAGAAAGGATAATGCTGAGGGGGAAAGAGAGGCCAAAAAGTTGGGTAGAACAGGAAAAAAGCCAAACTTTTTTAGAAGGAAAAACTTGAACAGGATTTTAAGAGCGACAATTTGAAAACAGTCCGGAATGGCATGGCATCAGATTAAATGGGTTTTATTTGGACAAGGGACTAGCTTATCATTTCAGTACTTGTCTTAGGTTTGATAGTAAGGATTTTAAAGATGAAAGTAACCAGCTGAAACAGGAGATTTCCTCTTCTCCACTGTCTGATTTTATCTTCAACAATGAGCATGTCAGGAGAGTGCTCCTTGTTTCTGCTTCGGACAAAGTCTCCGGGTTTCTCCTCGAGCATTGAGCAGACCAACTATCTGGTGTTTTTTATCACATTTCTAAGCAGTCTCTAGAGCAGCAAAGCGTTCGTGCATTGTGGGGGAAAAATCCAGAACTGTTTTTGTGCTGAGAAACAGGTCTCCCAAGGACAAACGTGACTTTAGAATTGGGTCTCTACCTTCCCAAGTCATGAAAACTTTCAAAAAGCTGATCAACAGGAAGTTGGTGAAATTTGTTGAGGACTTATTAGACCTGCTATAATTTGCCTACAGGTGTGATAGAAGGTTTAAGGAAGCAGTCTTACGTCTTAATTTTTAAACTCACCGATGACCTCGGTTCTCATGTACAATTGCTGTTTTTAGATTTTTCTTCTGCTTTTAATACTATCCAGCCTCACATTTTCGCCTGGTCAGTTATTGACTAAATTGAACCTGTGTCCAGGTGTTGCTGTATGGGTTTCTGGTTGACAGATCCCAGCATGTCTTGGTGAATGGTTCTATGTCATATGAGGCATGTTCCTCCACTGGTTCTCCTCAGGGCTTCGTTCATTATACAGGATAACACACTGAAGTTTGTGGCTCGCGCAGTTATTAGCCTGTTAAAGGGAGAGAGGATGACTCCCCTGGTCAGGTAGTGGAGGATTTCATTATGAGGTGTGACAACTCCTACTTAAAACTAAATGTCACTAAAACCAAAGTTCTGTGTATAGATTTTAGTTCTCATTACAGGGGAACCAGTGTTATAGGTACCTGGATGTTGTCATTGACGAGAAGGGGAGTGATATGTCCTGGGGTCTCGGGTCTCTGGGTCCATGGCTGGATCTGCTCGGGCATAGACGGCTGCCGGCAGGGCCTGTGGGCTCGTCGCTGCAGCTCCCTGGGGCTTCTGCATTGTGGCTGCATGGTGGTTCCCCTGGGATTCTCCCCTGCTCCTCTCTGGAGGGGTTACGGTAGTCCCGGCGGTGGTTCTCCTGAGGTTCCTGTGCTCTGGGGGGCCTTTGGATGTCTGTGGCTTGGATCTCCTCCGCATATGTCCCAGGTCCAGGGGGGCGGGTCTGTGGCTCCTCACACTCACTATTGCATATTTTTATGGAGAAACCTTGTATAAACAAGCGAGCTCACACTCAGACTCACAGGTGTTTAGATTCAGGTGTCAACAGATATACAAATGTTCTATATTGAGCCGCATTTACCGCTAAATACATCTTGCATTGATAAGTACCATGCACTTTTTGGTAAAAAAGCTGTTAATAGCAACGTTTCTGCAGGTGTAGAAGCAAGCAGGGTGTTATCTTTTATTCTCTTCATCCTTCTTTCTTTCCTGCATTCTGTTCTCCTTCTCTCCCCTTTTCCTTTTTGCCTCCCCTTTCTCTTTCGTGCTTATTTTTCATCCTTTTCATTTCTGTCTCCGTGTCCGTAATGGTGCGTTCACACCGAACGCGGATTCTGAGATAGGAGCGGCCGATTAACATGTTATCCCTATGTAGACGCGCGTTCAGGAGCGGAGCGGCGCGAGGCGGTGCGAAGGAGACAAAGGACGTGGTGCGAAAGGAGCGCCGAGCGAAGCGAGAGCGATGGACAAGTTGAAAAATCTGAACTTTTTTCTAAATTCGCATCGCATCAACCAATCAGGGACTGGATGTGGCTGTGACGTAGGGTGAAGGACCGCAGCGGAGAAGAAGCTGTTGTCAGTGAAGATGGAAGACCAGATCAAAAACTATAGCCCTCTTTGCAGCATGAAGGTTGTTCAGTTGCTCAAGGAAAAGTTATGTTCATGTAGGAAATTATATTTTATTCATCAGTATTTAATTTTCAGATGTATATGTCAGCAAGCCTGATTTGTAGGTCGTCGATCAGCCGTTATCTAAAATACATCAGTACTTATGGCTGCCAAGCTACATTATGCTGTCATATCAGCTCTTGCCAGGTGTATTTTGGCGGTCCTCGTCCATATGTTTAGGCACAAGTATCTTATATTTAGGAGATGTGGACATTAAAAATCGGCTGTTTTTTTTATTGTGCTGAGATTTATTTACTCACCGAAGACAGATTGACAGGTGTTCAGCAGCGAGGATACAGCGTGTCCCGGAGGCTGATTTGTCTCCCAACACGGGACAGCAGATCTTCGAACTGGGTCCTGGATAGACGGAAGTACCGCTGAAATCGACCATCATCCAGACACAGCTCCTGGAGTAGGTGGTGGTACTCTCCGAACTGTTCCTGTCCCTGAAGAATCTGGTGAACCCAGGGACGTCGGCGGCGTTTTTCGGCTCTCCACAGGTAAAACATCATAATTAGGTCCGTGAAATCCATGTCCGCCATGTTCAGTTGAAACCAGCAAGCAGCAGTTGGAAGCTCCTCCTATTTGATGACGCGATGAAGCGTTGCCATTTGGCAACGCGGAGTTCACACGGAATGTCAAGCAAGCAAAAGTACACAAATGATGTGAAATATTCGCAGAATCCGGGTTCGGTGTGAACGCACCTTAACAATTGAAATAATCCCAATGCAGTTTCTAATAAAGTTTCTTTTTATGAATATCAAGCAGAGCTTTAAAGCGTTAGTTGTAATGCTCCACTTGTGAAAGTAAAACTGTTTGGCTTTTTCTTGGCACTCAGACAACAATTCTGAACGCTACTCTGCCGGACAGGACAAAAGGAAAAGTGATCCAGACAGCCTACAGTGGGGAGAACAAACATTTGATCCACTGCAGATTTTGCAGGTTTTCCCACTTGCAAAGAATGTAGAAGTCTTTCATTTTTATCATAGGTACCTTTCAACAGTGAGTGATGGAATCTAAAACAAAAATCCAGAAAATCACATTGTGAGATTTTAAGTAATTCATTAGCATTTTATTGCATGAAATAAATATTTGATCACCTAACAACCAGTAAGAATCCCGGCTCTCTCAGGCCTGTTAGTTATTCTTTCAGAAGCCCTCCTGTTCTCCACTCATTACCTGTATTAACTGCACCTGTTTGAACTCGTTATCTGTATAAAAGACACCTGTCCACACACTCAGCCAGACAAACTCCAACCTCTCCACAATGTCCAAGACCAGAGAGCTGTGTGAGGACATCAGGGATAAAACAGTAGACCTGCACAAGGCTGAGATGGGCTACAGGAAAATAGCCAAGCAGCTTGGTGAGAAGGCAACAACTGTTGGAGCAATTATAAGAAAATGGAAGAAGTTCAAGATGACGGTCAGTCTCCCTCGGTCTGGGGCTCCATGCAAGATCTCACCTCGTGGGGCATCACTGATCATGAGGAAGGTGAGGGATCAGCCCAGAACTACATGGCAGGACCTAGTCAATGACCTGAAGAGAGCTGGGACCACAGTCTCAAAGAAGACCATTAGTAACACACTACGCCTCCATGGATTAAAATCCTGCAGCGCACGCAAGGTCCCTCTGCTCAAGCCAGTGCATGTCCAGGCCCGTCTGAAGTTAGCCAGTGACCATCTGGATGATCCAGAGGAGAAATAGGAGAAGGTCATGTGGTCTGATGAGACAAAAACAGCTTTTTGGTCTAAACTCCACTCGCCGTGTTTGGAGGAAGAAGATGGATGTGTACAACCCCAAGAACACCATCCCTACCATGAAGCATGGAGGTGGAAACATCATTCTTTGGGGATAGTTTTCTGCAAAGGGGACAGGACGACTGCACCGTATTGAGGGGAGGATGGAAGGGGCCATATATCTGGAGATCTTAGCCAACAACCTCCTTCCCTCAGTAAGGCCATGAAGATGGGTCCTGGCTGGGTCTTCCAGCATGACAACGACCTGAAGCACACAGCCAGGGCAACTAAGGAGTGGCTCTGCAAGAAGCATGTCAAGGTTCTGGAGTGGCCTAGCCAGTCTCCAGACCTGAACCTAATAGAAAATATTTGGAGGGAGCTGAAAGTCCATATTGCCCAGCGATAGCCCCGAAACCTGAAGGATCTGGAGAAGATCTGTATACAAGAGTCGTCCAAAATCCCTGCTGGAGTGTGTGGAAACCTGGTCAAGAACTACAGGAAACATCTGAAATCTGTGATTGCAAACAAAGGTTTCTGTAGCAAATATTAAGTTTTGTTTTTCTGATTTATCAAATACTTTTGTCATGCAATAAAATGCAAATTAATTACTTAATCACAGTGTGATTTTCTGGATTTTTGTTTTAGATTCCATCACTTACAGTTGAGGATACCTATGATAAAAATGTAAGACTTCTACATGCTTTGTAAGTTGGGAACCCTGCAAAATTAGCAGTGTATCAAATACTTGTTCTACCCATTGTATATAAAGGAGTGGCAGATGGAAAAACCCTTTTATTACTGAGGCTATTATTTACATTTCAAAAGTGATTGGCTGTGATTGCATTGTCATTTTAGTCTGATTGTTTTGAATTGATATTGGTTCTGATATGTTTTTCTCACATTAACTGTTTTTGCCTGTGTTGTAGAGTATTTGTGTTTTTTATGCTTTTCCACCATGCAGGAATATTTCCCTTCAGGGAAAATAATATAGTTATACTGAAACTGACAATAATGACCTCAAACCGGGAGTACTTTACTGAACTAATGTAGGCTGAAAGTGATCCCAAAGTGTTTGTTGGCCTTTCCTGAAAAGGTCCACCATTTGTTTTGATGGTGACACTAAACATAATTCAGCAATAATATATTTGCCATTTTTAAATCGATGTTGATCCCTGATCTGCACCAGCTATGTGTTCTACCTTGGTAACCTTCTATTGAGATGATTCCTGGGGTGAAGGTGTTAGCCATACATGCCTGGTTCCTGTAGAAGCTCATGATAAACTGCTTTAAGTAATTTAAACTCAAACCACCTACTGTTTTAGCTAGCTAGTAATCCACAGCTGTATGGTGTTTCTTCAAGTTTACTTCGTGATTTAATCTTTCTAAGAATAATTGTGGACACTTTAGGAAAAAAGATGGACCATTGTGGAGACATGTTTTTGTTACTGTGCAGTCCTCTGGGGGAAGTGAGCAACCTGGAGGAATCAGCTTTGATACAATGCAGTCCCACAGAGCTGAGCAGTGAAGAACAAGAGCTCCTCCAACTGTACCACCACAGCTTTGATGACCAGCTGGTGGACCTCGATCTCATCATGACGTTGCTCCACAACATCTGCACCACCACTGATGAGGGTGAGGTTTAGAAATACCTCCATTTGAACTGTTTTCCTTAGCAACAGGATTCATTTGCAGACTCTCCTTGAAGATTTATTTCCGCTTGCTGTTTGGGCTTCTAAGTAACAACCAGCCAGCAGTGTTAGGTTTGATACTGGATGTCGATGCCTTCCTTGTTTTCTCTCAATGGTTGATTTTTTCTTCACCAAGTCATATAAATCTTCCTATTTTCTCTTTACATGCTGCTGTGTGCTACATCCTGGGACTTTAACCATTCTTTCTTAGTGGTCCTTTATGATTGATAATAACTTTTATGTTTGATTATGTATCTCAGTCAAGACTTCAAGTGACATGACTTGGTACACCTTTGATGGAAAATCTCTCCTAGCAGACTTTGTGTGACTGGAGGACAATATTTAGATGTCTAAACAAAAAAATCCAACAATATGCATATGATTAAAGATCTGTCCTATTATATGCACTAGCTTCTTATGGATGCATAAAATAATAAGGTGAAACCTTTCTAAAAGAAGATGCATTTTGATCACATTACTCTGTACAACTGTACGCACACTTATTTTACACTGCGCACAGTTTTGCTTTTTTGCATCCCACAAACGGGAAAATTGTAAACTTGCACCTTTCAAATGTTTATTGGATTGCAGTAGTAATTTGAACTAATGAAAAATCCAGAGAAAATCCATGTCATGTCTGCATCACCTCACATTGTGTAAATATCTTTTTCCAATCCAGCCATAAGTCTCCTGAACCATTATACCTTCTCTTGCCACCAAGACCTTGAGATTCCTAAGCTCCTTCACATAAAATGGGAACTTTTATTTTGTGTTCTGCAGGTGCTGTCCTCATATTTCTTCCTGGATATGATGATATTGTGTCATTGAGGGATCGCATCCTGTTTGATGATAAGAGGTTCACCCACTCTGAGAGGTAATACCATCTAAGGAAAAAGAAACAAATCACTGTACAATTCTACTAATACTTCAGAGCAGTAAAGCAGAAAGTCTAAGTCATGATTTTTTTTAAATGTTTTGTATATGAACATGATATTTGAAAAAAATAAAAAATTGGTTATTTCTGTTATCAACCTAAAATTAACCTTAACATTTGAATCGGGCTGAGATAAGTACTAAATATATGTCCTGAAAGTATAATGCAGAAACTTCTGCATGTAGATTATCTGGACCCAAACTTGCTTGGGTTGCAGCATGCTCCACATCTAGTATTGGGCTGTGCCTAGGATATGGGTCAAGTTGATGTGCAGATCTGTAAAGATCACCACTTGGCAACAACTGCTGAACTGGTCATCAACTACTGTGATTTATGAGAGAGCTCAATAACTGTTTAAAAACCAAGGGAATACTTTGGTTAATTAATGTTATTTGTCAGCTTTTGTATACTGGGGTATGGACATAGTCCAATTTTACCATCTAAATGCATTCTGACCTGGGACCTCATGTATGAAGCGTGCTTATGCACAACAACCTTGCAGCGCAGCTTTTTACTCAACTCAGCATGTACAAAAAGGAACGTTGCGTGAAAATGTGCGCCAGCTACGCAAACTTTTTCATTCGACAATAATAAACTACAGAGAACTAAACCTCCCCTAAATGCAGTGAAATATGACATCATTCAGTTCTATTGAGTTCATGGAGCATCAAACCTGATGTTTTTTCTTGAGATTGAGCTTTTATGGTTTAAACACCGAGCGATGAAACTGAATCATATTTAGTCTCATACAATAACGTAACACACCTGAGAGAATGATGGAAACAACCTGTAAAACTTCCTCTGTTTTTAGATGTAAATGAGCATGGTTCTGTTCGCTGAGGAGCATAAAATGCGAATGTGAATCATCTAATACTGTGAATCATTATACTGCTATAAGGGCCCCATCTGTATGTGAATAGAAAGCATTTTCATTCAAGATATGTGCAAACTATTTGTGATGTGCAAATGTGTCTCGCTAATGCATCTGGCCTCCTCAGCTCATGACTCCTTTACACTATGAAAATAATTCTAATTATCCTTATTATAATAGTTGTGTTGGGAACAAACCTCAATCAGGCTCAGTGTACGATGGCGGCTTCTAGGTCACTTTCTATTTCTTTTATTTGACGCCGCAAGTTTCAGAATTTCTCCCTACTACCAACTTTTAGAATGAAAGCTGCGCACTCTTTCGTACAGGAGGCCCCAGATCTTGACGGAAGGCATAGATGCATTTAATGGCACAAAGCAAGTTTATATGAATTAGACTAAAACTAATATGTGGTTAATGTGTCTCATCTCTCAGTTACCAGGTTTTCACACTGCATTCAGACATGCAAACTCTGGATCAGAAAAGAGCCATGAGGCCTGTTCCAGCTGGTGTCAGGAAGATAGTGAGTCACTTTTTTCACTTCTCTTTGCTGTATGCATAAAAGTTTAGCAAATCTTTACTTTAGTCAGTAAATTCTGGTGGGGTTTTTTGTAACCTTTATTAAATCAGTTGTTCATTTTCAATGCCAGTTTAATCCTGTGTTGGGGGCTGTTGCCCATCTCCAGCAGTCAATGGGGCAAGAGGCGGGGTACTGTACACCTTGGAGAAGTTGGATATGCCATAACTCTGGTTTATTAAAACTCTTATCTTCCTGGCATCCTGACTTTTACTAAACCTGTCTTTTGTATTCCTATGTCTATTTTTTTTAAAACCAACCAAGTAAATAAAAGATCTAAGTATTTCTACCTCTAACTACCACAGCCGCTATTTTGACAGCCCTATCAATTACAACATTGATATTTTTTTCCTGCGGCTGAGTATACGCGCGCGACCGTTGCCTAGCAACCGCCACTCTAGAACGCAGTCTGAGAAGGAGATTGTTGGCATCCTACAAATGGCTTCTAGAAGGATATTTTCTGCTCAAGAGACATTGGAAATGCTTCAAAAATTAGATGATTGTGATTCTGGGTCGAGAGGGATTCTGACGGGTCTTGGTCAGCATTCAGCTCCTGTGACAGCGGGTCAGAGAGTGAGCCTCCCCCGGCTAAAAAAAAACACGAGTCGTCCCATTAGCAGGAGGTTGTGACGCATTATTTCAAGGTAGTCAAAGACTAGCCAATGTAACGATTTTATCATTTTAGGCTATAGTTTACAGATTAGTAAACTAACAATATAAACTACAGCAAAAGTGCCACAAACAGCGCGGGTTCAGAGACAGGGAGACGAGCCAGGTCCCCAATCCCATGCTATAAACACAGCAAACCAGCTCCCTGGCAGGAGAGAAACTACAAATCAAGGTACTGATTATGGAAAAAGAAATAAACAATAAGTTAAGTCATAGATTTAGTAGCCCAGTAACAACAATCTATTCTGCGCTTTTCAGCGTATTCATCTCAAGACGAGCGCACACCTGGGAAGGAGGAGGAGATGGGAAAGGATGGCGCTGTGTGGACAGTGGTAGGGAAGGAAGAAAGTAGAGGGAGGCGTCAGAGCCAGAACGTGTTGACAGAGCGCCAGATCCAAGATGCCCAGACCGCGTTCCTTTGCTTGGTGGATGCTGAAATGCTTATCCATGTTCAGGGCTGCGCTGTGGCTGAGGCCCGCGGAGTTTTAGGAGATGATTCCTCCTCGGACATGAGCGTGGATGAGCTGAAGGCATTCTTAGCACTAGTTTATGTCCGCGAAGTGAAAGGGGGGCGTAACATGGAGCTGTCCAGCTTTTGGTCAGATTAGTAAAGCTTTTTTTTTTAAGTGTACCCGCTACTCTGTATTATTTTTCAGTACTATTTATAAATAATAATAAAACATAAAAGGTTTTGATCAAATACTATTATTAATTCTTGTCAAAACCAAAATTTTATAGTGTTAATGCGATGACGTCATCACCGCCCTCGCATCCAGAATGCTCGCCGTCAAATTGATGGGCTTGGGAGTCCTAGTGTTAATGAAGTCTCAGAAAGCCTCACTGCTGCTCAGATTGGGTTTGGTCTTTTATGTTATACCAGTGTGTGAGCAATAGACATCACCTGATGAAAACGACAGCCACAGGTCCGGCAGCGTTCTCTATGCCTCTGGCATAGCTATGAATCAGACCCACTTTGAGCACATTACTGTGTCTCACCGGATATGTGAGACACATCCGGTGAGTGGGAGGAAACAGCATGCCAGGTGGTTGCAATTTTAATGCTCGAAAAAATGCTAGATACAAAACATGGTTGAAACGAGGCTCAAATCCTCAAGTAGCTCCCTGCACCGTATGCAAGAAGGACCTGCTGCTTTAAACAATGAAAGAGTCAGCTTTCTTAAGCCAAGCAAAAGGTAAGCTATAGTAGCCTTGTGTGCCATGGTTATGAAGCTCAGTGAACAGAAGGCACAGAGAGATACAGACTGCTCCGGTGCTGGAAAAGTTAAAAAATTTACCTTGAAAAGTGCTTGAATTTTAATGTGGGAAAGTGTACGAACCCTGAGTTTTATTGGAGGGGTGGGACGGACCCCCTTCCTCCAGTTATTTTCTAAATAACACTGGAGAGTGGAGAGGAAAAGAGAGATCAATTATGGTGGTTTATGCCCTGTATGGAAACTCTCATGGGCCCAACTTTTAGTTGATGTGGTGCTGTAGGTGCATGTATCTAAATTTTAAATAAAGCACAACTTTCTTTGAATAACATATTGTATAAAGGAGCCAGTCTTTGGAGGCGGGATTCCAGACTAAAATTCAGCTCCCACTCTCTCTGTCACTGACGTGTTAAACACATGTTGATCAGGAGGAAGTGAACACATGAAATCCAGCTGAATATCAGACTGGAAAGTGTCTCAATGTTCAGACTTTAGCCTTTATTCATTTGCTGTGGTTCCTTATTTAGGTTTTTATCAAACATCTGATTAAAATAAGGTTTTTATCAAAAATTTGATTAACTGTTGAAACATAATAAATGTGTTTTACTCTAGAATATTGCAGTTAATGAGCTTATCTGTTTGAATTGTCTGTAAACCAGATGTTATTAGTTCATAATGGTTCATACAGGCGACTGTGGCTCAGTAGGAAGAGTAGTCGTCTTGCAATCAGAAGGTTGTAGGTTCAATTCCAGCTTCCTCCTGCCATATGTCGATGTGCCCCTGGGCAAGGCACTTAACTTCAAGTTGCCTACCGATCTGCGTATCGGTGTATGAATGCGTGAGTGTAGTGAGTGCGATTGGGTGAATGTGGTGAGTGGTCTGTATGACTGGAAAGGCGCTATGTAAGTTCAGTCCATATAGAAGTACTTTTAAAGTAAATCCACAAAACACAACTTTGAATTCATTAATTAATTTTGCATATAGCAGTGCAATTAATCCTGATTAGGAAGTGTAATAGTTGCCCAGCACTAATAGATATAGATGAAGACAGATCAATAAAGCTAGAAAGACGGACATGAACAAATAGATGTGGACAGATGGAGAGAAACGGATACATTTATATAGATACAGTTTATACATGGACAGGTACAGAAAGGAGTGTTTGTTCTATAACTGGTAAATTCTGCTGTGTCAATATTGACTTTTATGTTGGTCATGGGTTCTTCCTAGGAACTCATATGGTAGGCCTAGGCCTCATCATCATGACTCCAAAAATGAGTAAAAATCGTGGAGGGCAAATCAGAGTCTGAAGGCTGTGCTTTTATTTACACACCTCCCAAAAAACTGTAGTGCAAGTAGGAGGAAAATTTGAACAAAAATATAAATATATAGTATAAGCTGCTTTCAATATTTGCAACTCTTTCTCCAGAGTACTCCTCTCAGTGCTACACATCAGTGTTGCCTCCCCTGCAACCAGGCTAGACTAACTGCAGCAGTGACAGAGGCTCTTCTTATATACCCTTCACCCCACCCACAATCTGATCAACCAACAATTAATCACTTGTTTTACCACATGAAAGAACAAAACAAAACATTGATGTCACAAAAATCCAGTAACATTCATTTCCAGCTTTCATTTTAAAGCCCCTATTTTGTTTCATTTAAAATTATTTAAAATTGAACCTGCTGGCGGAAGAATGCCCACTTCTGTTATAGGTACTGCGAAAGCACCATGCCCGCTTTTACTCCAGCCGCCCAAGGCGGGCCGGACAACGCTTAACAGGTGAGTTCGACCATAATGTGAATGTGTGAATTCCGATGTTTATGAGCATTTCCAAGTGTGTACCCTTGGTCGCTTCGCGAACTACACAGAAGGAGAGGTGAGTGTGTAAGTCGATCCAGCTGTAGCTATCATACAGAGGGGGGACGCGTAATGGAATTGCTGTGCGCACGTGCATGGGGGGGGGGGGGGTATGTATGTGTGCTTTCAGTGTGGTCTGGTTGTAAATGGAATTCCCGTCCCAACCGAAAATATTTTAGGATTTCTAGCACCCACTTGATGGCCAGGTCCGCTTTCTCTACAGTAGAATACCTGGTCTCACGTGGGTGCAGCTTGCGGCTAAGATATAGCAGTGGGTGTTCATTTTCTGGGTCACCTTGGGCCAGGACTGCCCCCAAGCCAACTGCAGAGGCATCCACCTGTACCAGGAACTTTTTGCCAAAGTCTGGACTTTTCAGAAGAGGACAAGAACAAAGCAGTGTCTTCAGTATGTTGAATACCTTCTTACATTCATCTGACCAGGTCACTGGATTTCTCTGATCTTTTACCGTCAGAGATGTAAGTGGGGCTGCAATAGTTGCAAAGTAGGGTATAAAGCGCCGGTAACAACCGGCCAGTCCTAGAAAGATTGAACCTCCTTTTTGGTGCGAGGTCTTTGACAGTTTCTGATGGCTTCCACTTTATCCACTTGTGGCCGAACCTCTCCTCCTCCCAGACAGTAACCTAAATATCGTGCCTCTCGTTGCGCCCAATCTCGCTTTTAAGGGTTGCGGGTTAACCCTGCTTCCTGGACCTTCCCCAAGACCAGAGACAGGTGTTGGACATGCTCCTCCCATGAACTGCTAAAAACCACCACATCATCAAGGTAGGCTGCACTGCAATGATCCCAACCCTGGGAGAACTCAATCCATAGCCTCTGAAAGGTGGCTGGTGCTCCATGCAGCCCAAATGGCATTACTGTAAAGTGGAACAATCTAGATGGCACTCTGAATGCTGTGTAAGGCCTGGAGCTCTCCTCAAGGGGTATCTGCCTGTAACCTTTACATAGGTCGAGTGTGATGATGTATTTGGCAGCTCCAATCTTCTCCAGCAGATCATCCACTCGAGGCATAGTATGAGCATCAAACTCTGAGATGGCATTAAGTTTATGAAATCAATACATATCCGCAGTGAACCATCTTTCTTGAATGCGGTGACCATTGGGCTGCACCATTCTGAACTGGAAGGCTCAATCACTCCAAGTCTCAACATTTCTTTGATTTCAACTTGAAGTTTCCCCACCAGTTGCAGGGCGACCCTGTAAGGGCGTTGGCGAATTGGTGTCTTGTCCTTCAAGCGAATGTCATGAATGGGTCATAGTTGTTTTGCCTGAGGTAACTGAAAAGAGTGAGGAGATTTCTTTAAATATTTCTTGAAGCTGTGTAACCTGCTCTGCTGCCAGATGTGTCAGTCTAGGAGTAGCAGTTGTCGTTAGACCTTCGGTTTCTGTGTCCTCCCCACCTTCCAAGCTTACCCTTGACACCATCAGAGCATTCACACTGTGGTGAAAGGGTGACTCTTTCCATTCTTTTAACAAGTTGATGTGGTAAATCTGGTCTTTCTTGTACGGATTATATACCTCATAGGTGACATGTCCCATCTTTTAGTTAATTATATATAGGCCCTGCAACTTGGTCAAAAGTTTATTGCTGGAAGACGGCAGAAGCAATAAAACCTTCGGCCCGGGTTGGAACTCACGATGGCAGGGATGCCGGTCGTACCACACTTTTTGGTTCTTCTGTGCCTCACGTAAGTTGAGTTCTGCTTCTTCTCGGTACTTTGATAGTCATTCCCACATCTCCAGCTCAAACTGAATAATCCCTTTGTTTTTACATGCAGGTCGTGCCTCCCAGTTTTCCCGAAGCAAATCCAAAAGCCCTTGGACGTCCCAGGCAAGTTGATGCTTGTGGAACTTCTCTATACGCCAACAGGAGGAATGGCCCAACGATTCCAATCCTTGCCAATGTCATCCACAAACTTCTGGAGCATCCTTTTTTGATGTCTGATTAAATCTTTTGACAAGACTGTCAGTTTGTGGGTGGTATGGTGTGGATTTTTTTCGAGCAATACCAAGCTGTTTATAAAGGAGTGGCCTTAGCTTGGAGGTAAAGTTTGTGCCTTGGTCTGTTATAATTTCATCTGGGATCCCCACCCTAGAAAACAGCTGTATCTCAAAGCCCAAAGAACCATGGGTGCAGTGATGGTGCGAAGCGGAAAAGCCTCTGGAAACCGGGTTGCATAATCACACACCACCAAAATGTACTGGTGGCCGCTACTGCTTTTTATTAATGGGCCCACAATTTCCATGGTTATACTGCAGAACGATGTGGAAATGACTGGCAGGGGATGAAGCAACCCTCTGTCAGATTTGCGGGTAATGGATGTTTTTTGGCATATAGGGCAGGTGGCGCAGTATGTCTGAATATCAGTGTATATTGTTGGCCAATAAAAGCATGCACTTGTACGTAGATATGTTTTATGACAACTCAAATGTACCGCCCATGGCAGTGCATTTGCCAAGTACATAACCCAGAGGTCTACATTTAGTATGGAATACCAATCGTTTACATTCCTCTTCAACGTTAAACCACACATCACTTTAAATAAGAAACCTTGGTTTACCCACACATTTTCATTTTCCTCTCTTTCAGCTTTGACAAACATTGGTTTCAGACTTTCATCCTCCTGTTGAGATTTTTTTCTGGTATATCCCACAATGAATCTCTTTTACCAGGTTCTTTTAGCCTAAGCTGTTTTTCAAACGGCGTTGGCTCTGTGTTTTTCTTGGCCCTTTCGTGCCACCCTCACACAGACTACTGTCAATGTCTGGTAGTTGTTGAACACCGGGGCTCTGGTGACCACTGGACAAGAAACAACATCCACATGATTTTTAATGTCCTTATCAGAATCCATTTGAATAGATTGTTTTAGCATGTCAAAAAGCATTGGTAAGTCCCATCCAAAGATAACATCTACTGGCAGGTTTTCAATAACCCCAAATGTCAATAGATATGATTGTTCATCAATAACAACAGTTAAATCTGCTTTGGGGTATGAATGTTTGTACCCATGTACACACAAAATGTCCCCTTGTCCCCCATAATCAATGTCTTGTCCCAAAGGTACAAGACTCTGCTTTAAGTGACAGGAGGCTACCAGCGTCCAAAAGAGCTGTCACAGTTTTTCCATTGTTATTTGTTAATAGTGATAACTAATGTTTTCCCTCCCAATAACCCCCTCTTCAGGCTGAGGTGTATAACTGGCACCCGTGACCTTCGACTTGCGCACCGGACACACGCAGGCTTTGTGGCCCGGTTGTTGGCAATAATAACAAAGTTCTAACCCAGTTGATGGTGGTTTGGTTCACGGGAGGGGTTACCTGGGAAGTCCTGGTTCCTCTGTTCCTTTGTAGATTTTAGGTGGGCAGGCTGTAGTGTGGTCCTGTTGGTGAGGTTTGCGCCAGATCCTCCCTTCCGTGAATTGAAGAACTCTGCAGCTAATTTTGCCGCATATTGTCCATATTTTGGCTTGTGTTCCTTGACCCATGTCCTCACCTCAGGAAGTAGCACTCATAGGAACTGCTCCAAAATGACGGTCTCTCCAATCTGCTCCTTAGTGTGCTGTGCAGGCCGAACCCAGCGCAATGGTAAAGCCCCTTCAGACGAAAGTAGGTCTCCGCAGGGCTTTCACCAGTTGAACCATGGTCAAACAAACTGTTGTCTGTAAGTCTCTGGAGATGTATCAAATTTGTCCAGTAATGCTGCTTTCAGTTCAGCATAGCAGTGGGCTTTCTCTTCATAGCCGTGTAGGCTGCTAGAGCTTTGACTACTCACTGAAGCTGCACTTGATGTTGCTGTTCGGCGTGGAGGAGGTTGTTGTGCTGCCGATTAAACAGATCTTTTCAGGTCTTGAAGCATCTCTATCATGGAGTCCTCCTTTTTTATGCTGAGTTTCGATTAAAATTTTGCAGCAGGGATATCATTTAATTCCCTGACTGACCAAACCCAGTCTTTGGCTGTTCCACCTTCTCATCTCACCTGCTGTGTCTGCTGAAGCTGTCGCTTGCTCCATTTGCTTCTGGGATCACAATCCAGTTCTTTGCTTTGGAGAGCGGTAGGTTTCCCTCCGACATGCCATCCCACTCCTTACACCATCTATCACGGGTTCTTTCTAGGAACTCATATGGTAGGCCTAGGCATCGTCATCATGACTCCAAAAATGAGGAAAAATCGTGGAGGGTAAATCAGAGTCTGAAGGCTGTTATTTTATTTACACACCTCCCAAAAAAAACTGTAGTAGAGGTAAGAGGAAAATTTGAACATAAGTATATATATAATATAAGCTGCTTTCAATATTTACAATTCTTTTTTTCTCCAGAGTACTCCTCTCAGTGCTACACATCAGTGTTGCCTCCCCTGTAACCAGGCCAGACTAACTGCAGCAGGGACAGAGGCTCTTTATATATCCTTCACCCCACCCACAATCTGAGCGGGGAGACACGTAATGGAATTCCTGTGTGTGTGTGTGTGTGTGTGCGTGTGCGTTCAGCATGAGGGACGGAACTGCAGCCCAATGGCCATTTGTGGCCCTCTGAATGATTTTGAGGGGTTTATGATCACAGTGCAAAAACAGTAAAAACACTTGGCCCGTCAACACAAACAGACACTTGGAAAAAAAAAAGAAAGTAGGCTGGTGTTTTTACTGCTTTGTTTACCTCCACATGTTTGAAAACCAGACAATTTAAACTCTAAAGCTTGGTACACACTACACAACTTTCACAGTGACAGACTAGGTGTTCATACTAACAGGCAGATTTTTGGGTCCTGACGGAAAGACTGAAGATTTACCAGCTGGAACTGCTGCTAGATGACAGATTACAGGGTTTTTTCCAGACAAACTAAACCCAACTGGGCCATTAAACTCAGAGAGATCCACTCTGCCTCCAGATCTATTAAAGCTCAGATAAATGATAAAAACAGTAAAACCAACCTTGTTAGTCTGAATATTTCTGTTATGTGTTCTGTTGCTGATGTTTTCTTTTTTTTTCAGGCTTAAATGTCTGTTTATTGGGTGGGGACTTATTCAGAAGAGCTCCAGTTTTTGTTTCAACAAAAGAAGGTTTATTACATATATATATATATATATATATATATATTTATAATTTGTTTATATATAATTATATATATATAATTATTTTACCCTTTGAGTACTTTCAACTTGATGATTTTAGCCTGAGTGGCAATAAGTTTGGATCACGCTGCTGTAGAGAAGGGATTTCAACCTAGGACCTTGTTGCAATAAGGCAGCAGCACTGTGCTGGCCGAATGCTTCCAATAACACAGTTCTCATAATCTGATCCAACTAACAGTGACTTTACAAAATATAAATTTTTTTGTCCATGAATGTTCACTTTTTATTCAGTCAACCGATCACATTCACATTGTTAACTTATGGAAAACGTTCTAAATGAATGAACAGGCATTACCATAAACGTTGTTAACCTGGTTTCTTCCTGCTTCCTCAGATTCTCTCTACTAACATCGCTGAAACAAGCATCACCATCGATGATGTAGTGTTTGTCATTGATTCAGGAAAGGTCAAAGAGGTACTGATCCTGCAACTAGTAATTGCAGTATGACCATAACAACAATGATGTCTTCTTGTAATTCAGTTTCCACCAGGATGTTTTCAGTTAATTAAAAGCTTTTTTTTTTCCTGTGGGTTTTTTCTGTTGTAGAAGTCTTTTGATGCTCTGAGTCGTGTTTCTATGTTGAAGACAGTTTGGGTCTCAAAGGCCAGTGTTCTGCAAAGAAAAGGAAGGTAAGATTGGGATTTTACTGTGTCTTAGACTGAATCCTATTTCACCACTTGCCCTTCATTCATCAGCAGCAAGAAGATAAAAAGCCATGGCTAAATCATCCAGGCTTTCTTTACAACAGATATGTCTCTCTGCAGAGCTGGCCGCTGTAGACCTGGGATTTGCTTCCACCTATTCAGTCGTTTTAGATTCAACAACATGCAAGAATTCCAGGTTCCACAGCTGCTACGAATGCCACTGCAGGTAGACACACAACCACTTTTTCAACTTTCATATTTCCTAGCACGTTAACAAGTGTCCTAACTATTTATTCACACCTAATAGGATACAAATGTGTAGTAATGTGAAATGTTGTGGCGCTGGCTACCTTACTTACTTAGCATGGGGATTAAACTATAAAACGGTGGCGTTTTTCAGACAAATACTGGGACAGTTTTTCATACATATCTGCTTACAGTTGGGTTTTTACAAGTACTGATAAATCTAGAGATGTAAAAAGTGCTCTAAAAGGACTAGTAATCCAGAAAGCTGAGTCATGAAAAACTATGTACAAACCCTGTGTGACAGCTTGGACTACATTAGAAATCTGTCAGGTGTTCTTTTCTTAAGCAATTGCTGGCAGGTTTTGGAAACTCAGTAGAACAGTTGGGGTATGAAGTAATGCGAAGTTAAATGTTGACCAGTGTCCTCACAGTGATGGATTTTATGCATCCTCATATTGTTTGTCAGGAACTGTGTCTGCAGACCAAGCTGCTGGCTCCTTCATCCTGTCTAATTGCTGAGTTCTTGTCTAAAGCTCCACAACCTCCTCCTACACATGCAATCCAGAGTGCTGTTCAGATGCTGAAGGTAACAGTTTATCACAAGATCCATCGTTCTTTTGATGCTGAAGTAGCTGTGAATACATGCTAAGACACCTGTCCCCCCACTAATGTATTCTAGCAAGCGTATTAGCATTCTTGTTTTCAACTTTTGCCTCAGACAATAGATGCTCTGGATCAAAATGAAGACCTGACCGACATGGGGTTCCACCTGGCTGATCTACCTGTGGAGCCCCACCTGGGCAAAATGGTGCTGTGCGGTGTTGTGCTCAAGTGCCTTGATCCCATTCTCACAATCGCCTGCACTCTGGCCTATCGTGACCCTTTCACCCTTCCTACTGAAAGCTCTCAGAAAAGAGCTGCTTTGCAGAGCCGCCGCCGGTTCACTTCCAACACCTTCAGTGACCACATGGCCTTGCTCAGAGCTTTCCAGGTACACATATTTCTTTTTCAGTACTGATACTAAATCCTTTCCCAATCCACCACTGTAAACAAAGTGTATGGGGAAACCAAAGTATTACCAATGCCATGAGAAAAGCATAGAATTTTCTTTTCCTGATTAAAAAAAAATGCAGTCACTAAATTTGTCATATACAGTATAAAGTTTATTTAACAAATGAGTTGGGACAAATAAATAGTACCAAGACAAAAGGCAAAAAAAAAAAAAAATACTGTGCACAGTAGGAATTGATCTCTGAATATTCTAATAGAAATATTCAGAAGAAATAATACAATGAGAAATTCAGAAGAATAGTCAAAGGAGTGATTTAAGTTTTCATTGGTAAATATTATTGTGACTGTGAGGGAAGAACATTGTGAATTTTATCTCTCAGAATGTACATATATATTTTTTAAAAACGTGATTTGGTTGGCCCTAGAATAAAAAAGTCAGAAATGTATGATCTTTAGCTTTGATCATGAAACAGCTGAAGTTAAGTTCTTATGTCTGGTATAAAATCTCAGGTAGAGACATAGTCCGGCCCACAGAAAACAGAGCACATCCTAATGCAGCAGACATATTATTGAGCTATAGAGTTTATTACTATGTCAGAAAAGGACCCCAGATTTCATCAAACTTGCCAGTGATTCAGAACAGTGGATCTTTTCGAGACTGAGATAACACATGATGCCTGAAAGCCTTTGAATATGGTTGGGTAGGCAGTAGCTTTCCATCTTAATAATGCTGCACGACTGGCCAGGAGAGGACAGTGCCCAGTGTTATACAAAACTTACATGTTTATCTTCCTCATCCACTGCACCAGAGACAGAAAGTATAGAGTAAAGGCTCAGTTTCAGATCAGTTAGCCTATTTAGGGCGTGATAGCCTTCTTCTAGAATATCCTTTGTGCTAAACAGCAGAGGTTTGAACTTAAGTCACAAAACTAATGACTTTAGGCTCGACTTGATGACATTATAAAACTTTGGGCTTAACTTGGACTTTCAATGACTCAAGACTTCACTTCGACGGGAAAAGATTTGATATCTTACACCAAAAATGTGGCCATTGTGTTAGGTGGTAGACCCATCCCAAAATGCTATAACACAGAGGGCGACCGTTATGTCTTTATCAAAATTATTATGGAAGTGGGTTTTTTTTTCTCAAATTAAAAAAATCGATATTTTACTCTACTCATGTCAATCAGATGGGCCACCCACAGAAAATGTGTTCTTTATTTTTATAATTAGGTTTACTTAATATGTTAGAAATGCAACGCTTGTGTGTTAGTTTAATGACACTAATATGCTAAAACTACTTTTATGTATTTATATTTCCACATGCAGATTTGTGGCAGATTGCCTGTTCAATGAAATAAATTTGTTTTTAGATAATTCTCAGTATTTTACTAAGTGTCACTTACATTACATACATTTCTGGAATCAATTATAGTTTGATTAGGTAATTTTCAACCAATTTTTAGGAAATTCTTATAATCCCACATCTGGAAAAAATGTGGGCTGAAAACTAGAGAGGCAACAACATCTAACATCCGTCTGATATATAAACTTCCACAAAGAATGATGAGTCAAAGCTAATAAAAAACAAGCTTCTGTGCTAATTTACTCATGGAGCCTGGAAAGTTCCAATATGTACACGGTTATGCCTGGTTCACATGGCGGGATTTTTATGCTGATTTTTGCCCCGATCTTCCCCTTCTGACATGATAATCGTGATGGCTCTTAAGATAATCATATGCGAAACCTGCCGTGTGTGGTGTGTTAAGAGTGATCTAGTCTGTTCGGAGGAAATGTGAAGTGTAACCAATCAGAAAGCGACGTGACAGAAACACTGAAGGGAATTACTCTGAACTCACGGTTCATCCAAGAGGGTTTTCAAGATTTCCTTCGCTTGTTTGTGAGTGAAATCTGTTCTTGGTAAACCTGTTATACCTCCGATTTTTTATCGTGACCTATGGGGTCTCTCGGGTTTTGAAAATCAGCCGACAATTTGCCGTGTGACCCAGGCATAAGTGCCTGAGCCTGAACCACAAACAGTTATTGCATCCAAGCTGACAGATAGCAGAACCAAATGAACCTGATCACTATTCATTCATAAATCTCCAATTTCTTTATTGCTTTTATTACATTACATATTTGGTCAAATGATCTATTTGAAACTAAAAATTAAGTTTAGGACTAGGTGACTCGGGACTTGACTCAGGACATGCATGCCTTTACTTTGGACTGGACTTAGGACTTTCATGGCTTTAATTGGGACTTAACTTGAGACTTGGATGGAAAGACTTACTTGTGACTTGCAATACAATGTCTTGGTCCCACCTCAGTTAAACAGGCAAAGCAGGATGAAATGTGCAGTCTCTTGGAGTTTGGAGCTATGTTGATAGCACAGGTTCTTATTTGGAGAAGTGATGAGTTATACAGTCATCCATAACTATTAGTAGTATTTCCGGTTTCTGCTCTAATGTTGAGGATTGTTCCAGTGGGAGGTATTAATGATTTTTTTTTTTTGTGGTAGGCATGGCAGAAGGCTCGCACTGAAGGCTGGGAGAGATCTTTCTGTGAAAGGAACTTCCTGTCCCAGTCTACCATGGACATGATTCTTGGCATGAGGACACAGCTGTTGGGACAACTCCGTGCTATTGGTCAGTTTGACTTCTATTTTCTTCACACTTCTCATTCATGCTCTGCAGAGTGTTAGAACCAAATGAAAACCCCTAGAAAATGGTATTAAAAACCATTCAAATGCTTGAGTTGTAGTTTGAGGTTCTTTGCATCTCTTCTCTCGGAATACTTCAAGACCCATTAGGTGATCATAGGGTAAACTTGATGTGGATCTTTCTGTTGAACTGCCTGATCTGAACCTTGGTGGTGTGTGTTATTGTGAGGAACTATCTTGCACAGTAAATAATTACTGTAAGTTTGAAAGCATCAGCAATTTTTGCCTTTTACCTGAAGGGACGAGAGAAGAGCCAACAAAATTGCTGAATTGACAATAAGTTGCTCCCAATGTGTTCCTCCTGTTCGCTTCTTTGTGTGTTAGCTTTCCTGCATGTTTTTACATGTTTTATAAGCTGTTTGAATGTGAGTTCTTTTTGCTAATAGAACCAGTCGTTTTGTCCGCCAGGTTTTGTACGTGCCCGTGGAGGCAGTGACATCCGGGATGTAAACCTGAACTCTGAAAACTGGGCCGTCGTAAAAGCAGCCCTGGTGGCCGGCATGTATCCAAACATGGTTCATGTCAACAGGAAGACCTCTCTGCTCTCCACTAACAGAGAGAAGAAAGTTCATTTCCATCCAACATCAGTCCTGAGCCAGCTTCAGATAAAGGAGGTAGGAAAGTTATTAACATCTTAGTGCTCTCTTTGCAGCATTAAAAGCTGCTCTGTACAAGTGGGCTCCTACTTAACATGTGTTCATAACGCTAAGGTTCTGGAGATGCAATTAAGTCAAAATGAACAAGGTCTGTATATTGGCTCTAATTCAGTTTCAAATCAATTCAGTTTATTTATATAGCGCCAATTCACAACACATGTTGTCTCAAGGCTCTTGACAAAAGTCAGGTACATACATTCCAATTAATCCTAACCATTGAACAGTGCAGTCAGATTCTGTTATTTATTCAAATTGGATAAAAAGTTTTTCTATCTAAGGAAACCCAGCAGATTGCATCCAGTCAGTGACTTGCAGCATTCACTCCTCCTGGATGAGCATGTAGAGACAGTGGACAGTCACTGGCGTTGACTTTGCAGCAATCCCTCATACTGAGCATGCAATATGCCTGTCTGAAACCTACAGACTGACCCAGCTGCAAATAGTCTTGTTGTTTTGTTACCTATTTATCTAAGTGCCAGTGTTATAATTAAAACTGTTTCATGTTATTTATTTTGTTCTCTTTGAAACGTGATTTGGGGCAAAATAAATTAGTACCAAAAAATAGTGAGAAAAAGTTGTCATAAAGGACTTGCTCAGGTTTTTCTGTGATTACATTGAGGCCCTGATCTTCAAAGATCCCAAATAAAAATTGCTTGTGTGCTAAATAAAAATGGCACGTGAAAAAGGTTGCGTGCAGTCTTCAGTGATTGCGTGTGCAATGGATAACAGGTACAAAAGAGTTGCAGATCGCCCTATTTAAATGAGGAAATTGCGTGTGCTACTGGCTGGCTGCTACTGCCCCCAGTAGAACTAGAGGAAACAGACGCTGTGTTGCTTAAAATATGCAGGTGTTGTTGCGCTGCATCATTATAAATGATCCAGTTGCTGAATTTTTTTCTTCTGTTCCGTTGTGCTCCTAGTTTTCTGGACTGTTACAGTTTGTTAACCTTTATTGTCGCTATTCACAGCAGTAGGTTTGTCATCGCAGCCTCTGCTCTGACGACATTATTTACCCTCTCTGTTAATTTGCGCAGGGCACCTCTGAGAGCGTAATAATGCATGCAGAAGGCTGAGTTTTAAGCTCTTCTGCAAGCAGATTTATTTTGTCTGTGGTCCGGACAGACTCAGTGAGGCAATGACTACATTCTGCTTCACCTCTAATCAAAATATTGGATTATGTGCTATTGCGCAGGAGGGCAGAGCTCCAGAGTAGCGTGCACCCTTCGTCATCGGTGCGCACATGGAGCAGCTGTTCAGTGCTGCGTCTACACCATAGGAGCATGCACAGCTTGTTAACTGTGCTGCTGGACGTAACTCGCAATGGTTGCAGCTTAGAAATTGGCCAATCAATATTTACAATAAAAAAGACAAATATGTCTGTCATAGAATTTATTAGAAGTTTGCCTCCCTTGAACTTTTATTTATTTTCATAGACTCATCGTGTTCTTTTTTTTTTTTTTTAGAGTATCATAAACAGCCTGAACATAATATTAGCAACATAAAAAATAGTTTGTTGTAGGAGATGGCAATCTGTATGTTATAGCTTTACTAATTTTAAAACAGAACGTCACATCACTGTCCTGCAAAGCATGTAGATTGAACATTTATGTACATAAATTTAATTATTTTCCAATGTTTTTACTGAATTTGTTTTGTTGGTTTGGCCAATATTTTAACGATATACAACGTGTTTGAACTTTTAAATAGTTTTTTGGTGACACAAAATTTGTTTTCACTGTATAAACCCTCCCCTGGCATATGTTCACATTAAGAGAACGTAATCAAACTGATCCAGCTCCAATTGCTCTGCAGTGACACAATGTTACTGTCAGTAATGTAATGTGTTTTGTTTAGCGGCAAGTTTAAAGCATACTTAAAGGCTTAGATATACAGAAGCGTTATTTAGAACAATCTTAAAGATTGTAATAAAGCCCTTTTCCTTGCTAGCGAATACTGTATAAAAAGCTGATGATTGCTCGTGGCTCTATGTTCGGGGGGCGCTAACAGACATACTTAGCTTGTTTTCACCAGGTCAGCCATTTTTTTAGAATAATGAGATATAAATTGTTAAAGAAAGGATTCTTTGTGTTCTCTGTGTTTAGAACAGCAGCTCAAAATCAGCTCAGACCCTTCCCACAGACTGGTTGATCTATGACGAGATGAGCAGAGGTCACAGGATGGCCAGTGTCCGCTGTTGCTCCATGGTGACTTCTATCACAGTGGCCGTGTTTGCAGGTAGTACCAAACTTCTCAGCCCTGCCCTCCAGGAACCAGCTGTACAAAAAAGGAATGGTAAGTAAACCAATCAAGGCTTTGTAGAATAAGGTTTTGGAAGAACTTTCTTAAACATTGTGACAGAATTACCAGATGGACTTTTTAAAAGAAATGGAACCTTTGAGCTTTAATGGTGCTGTTAAAAAATAAAACAGGATTTGGATTTTATTTGATCTAATAAAAAGAAACAGGCCTCTTGTGGATCTTGCTTTTGAAGGTAAGTACTTTGTTTTTTACTATTATACTATTTATTATTGGACATTATTATTATTATTGGTCATGTTTGGCCTATTCAGTGTAGCATAGATGATATGTGCAGTTTTAGTGAAGTGGCAGAATATTTGAGGACCACAAAGCATGTTGTAACTATTAGGGAATCATACTTCTCAGGCTGCCTAGGAAGGTTTGCTCCCAGGTGGTTCTAGGCCAAATTTTTAGGGTGGTCAAAGTGGGGCCAGTGTTTTTTCATGGGGACACAGAAAAAAGAATGAAACAAAAGAGGGCAATATTTATTTGTTTATTATAATATAGGAATTTATTTTGAACACCAACAAAGTGAATTGCTCCTGTCCCCCATTAATGTGGTTGGAAATGTCCTCAAATTAGGCTGCACTGGAGGATCATCCTTGCACTTGCTCATATCTGAAAGGAGATGAATCTCTCCCTTACTGTCTATGCAGTGGTGTGAAAAGGTGTTTGCCCCCTTGCTGATTCTTATTTCTTTTATTTATATTTCTTTTATTTTATTTCCAGTTGTTCCAGATCATCAAACAAATAAAAATGTTAAATACAACACAAGTAAACAAAATGCAGTTTTAAATGAATTGCTGTTAAACATCTGATCACCATAACCAGTCATGACCCCATTTTTCCTGTTTCCATCCTATGATTATTAGTATTTTTATTTCTTGTTGTTTTCTCTGAAGTCTAAAGGTTAGTCAGACAAACATTTGAGACAAACATTGAAACAGAAATATAGACGAACACTTAAGACACACAACACATGCCGGCTTCAGCCTCCCCTCTTAAAGAAGATTGGGCGGCCAAATCTTTTACCATCAAATTATTCAACCAGAACCCTATGGCAGAATGACAGCTTCTATTTGGTTCTGTTCCCATCCCAAAGAGAATTTAGATCCAATTTCACCTCAAGAAAATTCATAAGAATTTTAAGTTTCCACCCTCTGAAACTAAAACCCAGATAATTGTTTCAACCTGCGAGCATCTGAACACATATAGAGAACACCGACATTAGAGAAAAACGAATGAAAAACAAACCTTGGTGCACTCTAAAACGTTCATTAGTTGTCCGAACACAACTATGAATCAAAACCCAAAACAAATAATGAGCTCACAGAAACTAAAACATACCAGTCGATCCATGAACCTTTCACTCATGTGGCCCACATCATTCATCATTCATACCTTGGGCCTTCATTCATTCCTGTCACACTCTTCTCAACCACATGTTTTCAACCCTCAAACACAATCTTTGGATTCCTATTGTTCCTGAACCCCAGAGATCTCATGTTCTAAGTAATAATGTGTCAATGGACCCATTTGTCAGGCTGCTCCCAGCCACCTTTCCAGGCCTCCTTCACATAGGAGAAAATGATATGTTTAGGGTTATAACTCACATCATCAGGCAATATAGCGGGACAACTTTTCATTAAACTTTGCAGAGAAATCATTAACTCTTGAGTGATGCAACCTGCAAAGCCTGAAAATAAACTATTTGATCAAACAGCCGTCTCAGTACAATAATTTAACAAGAACAGAAAATCACAAACTTGGGTGGTGAAATCAGCATTTTTCCCCCCTTCTTCATTTCACAACACATAATCATAATTGTACATTGTTAATTCCAGTATTACCAAATGCATGCAAGGTAGACACATATTAATGACATTCAGGTTAGAATGTCGAATGCAGATAGATTAGTTTTAAAGGGAATCATTCTCATCAGAAAAGGTAATAGGGTATTCTGTCTAGCAGTGGCATCTCATCACCTACACCTACACCCTCATGTACAGCGCTTTGAATGTCTTGTTACTGAAAAGCGCTATATAAATAAACTTACCTTACCTATTGGCGCAATCAAGACTCATTGCAAGTTATTGCAAATGCTTCACTGCAGTTGTTGCTGCCAAGGGTGGCCCTACCAGTTATTAGGTTTTGGGAACAAACCCTTTTTAACACAGGGCCATGTAGGTTTGTATGTTTTTTCTCCCTTATTAATGAAAAGCCTAATTTAAATACTGCATTTTGTATTTACTTGTGTTGTCTTTGACTAATATTTTAATTGGTTTGATGATCTGAAACACTTGAGTGTGAAAAACATACAAAAAAAAGAAATCAGGAAGGGGCAAAAACCTTTTCTCACCACTGCATGTTCCTCTTCGCTCTCAGGATTGACAATCTCTGTTTCGGATATCTCAATCTCAGCTTCCTCTCCAATTAACTACTCCTCAGCTCCCTCATCTTCATTCTACCTCTCGCTACACTGTTCTTTAACAGCGGCAAAAAAAATCCGATGTCCCCTTTTCTTTTCATGATCCATGATGTTATTCCCAGTGCTGCCATAAAGTAATAGATCATTTCTTAGAGGTGAAAACTGTGATCCTATCTCAATATGACTAAGGCTAAAAGTGGATAAGCTTTTTGATAAAACTTATAGTTGAAGTGGCTTAGGTTATCCTGAGCTATCTCTGTAGTTATGTGGCTATAGGCTTAGGCTGCTGGAGGACATAATGACCACTTTCACTCTCTGCTATGTTCTCTTAAAAAAGATTGTGGATACAAATAGCTTGAAGGATTTTGGTCAGTGGGATGCCCAGCTCAGCCTTGGAGACAGGGTTAGGAGCTCTGAGTTAGTCGGTGGAACTTGTTCTAAGCTTCACTTTGTATTTTTTTTTTTAAACAATGTCTTACCAGAGGAATGCTCCAGTTTCAGTCCTTAAAGTCATTGGACATCATATACCATTTCTGACTCTGGAATCTCCTGGAAGATCCGGAGCGTGTTGCTGTGGAGAGGGATGTTTGGGTTTCTCTCCTCAATCCGCAGCTACCAGAGCTCAAATAATTGCATAAAAATGGGTCGATAACTGGTTGAATTAGTGGTAGTATATTGTACTTTCCTTGCACATTTTTTTTATTCTGTTTTCAAGCATATATTTTTCATTCTCTAAACTGTTTCTGTACTCCTAAATTAGCTGCTCACCAAAATGCCTTCCCATCACTTTGCTAATCTTTTTCTTTTCAATGTACTTCAAATCACTGCTTTTAAGTTGAACCCTTTTCTGTCTCAAATTACTGAGAAACAACATAAACCACTATTAGAGTGGTGGATTTGGTATTTCTTTGATAGTCCACGAGATCGCTTTACAATTATTTCCTAAGCCTAAAAAGTTCAAATGTTGTGATATTTTAGAAATGTTGTCTGTGAATTAAGCAGGTATCTTTGTTCCAACCTGCAGAAAATCCACTGGATGACATGAGTGACAGTGACACAGAGGATCTGGCAGAGATAAAGATCGATGACTGGCTTGCTTTCCAGCTAGAAAGAGAGGTGAAGAAGTATGGCTGTTACACCAGCTTTGAAACCTTTTATAGCTCTGGATCTGGTTCCATCGGTTCCTAAATGCTGGGGAATCATAATGAAAATGTGGCAAAAAGGGTTATAATGTATAACAGTCAACAATTGTTTTTGTCTTTAAAAATGTGAAAGCAATGTACAGTAAGACAAATCTCATTCATACTATCAAAACAGTTTTTAAAGATTTTCTTTTGTTACTAACTCATAGTGTAATATTTATGGTTGCTTCCACGTTTGTTAACACCAATCTCTCACAGAAGAAGCCGCCCGCTAGGGGTGGGCATTTGTCGTGTCGTTTGTCATGATAAAAGTTTTCAATTATCGTGACAATTAGAAATTCGAACTAATGATATTTAAAAACTACAAAAACTGGCTTTATTATTGGAATAGTTACTTTTACTATTTTCTCCACTGTTGGTTCCAAGCATCAATAAATATCAGAAACATGATTTATAAGCAGTAACTATGTGCAGTTTAGTGATTAAAAGTACAACCCTATATGTAACTGGTGTCCTGAGTAAGCCTATTTTAAAATGGGGAAATTTCTCAAGAGCAGTATTTGTGTTTTTGGCGCTATGATTGTTGTGACATGCAGTCACAGCTGCACAGGTACCTAAAACAGATTCAAAAGAAGTTATAAATAGGTTTATTGTTATCAAAATAGTACCACAAAATATGGTGACATAATGCTAAGACCACATTGCCCACCTGCACTTTACACTTGTTTATAATATGTTGACTCTTCTGTGTGTCAGACTGCAGGACTGGTGTCTGAACTCAGACAAAAGTGGCAGAATTTGTTCATAAAGAGGATCCGCTGTCCTTCCAAACCCTGGTCTCAACAAGATGAGACTATCATCCAAACCTTAGTGTCTGTAAGTGATACCCTCCATCTTTCCTCTTTAGTTTGCCTTTTTGTGTGGAGTATCCCTGTTTAATGGCTGGAGTTCTCACTACCTTCTTCCAGGTGCTGGGAGCTGAGGAGCAGGAAGCAGGCCTCCAGCAGCCTACAGGGATCGGTCAGCGGCCCAGACCTATGTCATCGGTGGACGGGCCAAGGTCATCAGTGAGAGGGATGTCAGCTCCCATTCCTGGACACACCAAGAGACCCCACAGCTACCAAGTCGGCTAATCACCAGCAACGACAACGATATATAAGCACAGTAAACCGTACACATACATAGCTCCCTTAGAGCTCTACATGGGTACCCACCGGGAGTGCTTTAACTAAAAGGACATTTTTTGAACCAAAATGACTTATAAACATATTATCACCCAGAAGACAAAGGGCCTATCTCGAAGTATCATTCCAAGGCTGACAGCCAAAATAAATAAACCCGAGTGGGGTTTTCCCTGCTCCGTTTTCGTAGGACAACCAAACTACCATGATCATAGAAAAATGTGTTGTTCACCTGTGTGGGCAGGTTGCCCCACAACCCGAGTTTAAGCCTCTGATTGTGGCGCAGACCTAGTCACTGCCCCAGAGATACGCATTCAGTGTACAGTGACGACATGATAACGTTTTACGGCACACCGTGACGGTCATCAGCACCAACTACCACACTATAATATACGCTGGGTCAGCAGGAGAGAGTAATTGCGAAGAGGAGACCATAACACCACCATCAGCTCCCACAACACACATAATATCGTGCACACACGGCCTGTCACTAGAGCACACCTCGCGATAGTAAGTTAGACCATTAGTGGCTGCACTATCCAGAAATGCGTAATCACCAAGAGCCGAGCACCGCTAGACATGGCTGTCAAACAGAACACGTACAGGGGCAGCAGAATCCCAAAAATATAAGTGGACTACTGTCAACCCATTGGGGCGGACGCAGCACATGAAACCTCGAGAAGAGGCCGCAATAGTAGGCTTGTAGAGCTCCGGCACCACGAGAAGTATATAACACACACTTCTATCGAAAAGAAAGCTATAAGGGCGTGGGACTTATGGCCATGATTGGGCTCCCATATGAAGAGCGCCAAACACGTCGCTTGTGCCATTTACATTTACTTTTCCTTCCCATAGAAAGTACTCCTGGATCAATTTCAATAAATAACTAAATCTGACTGCACTGTTCAATGATTAGGACTAATTGGAATGTATGTACCTGACTTTTTTGAAGTGCCTTGAGACGACGTGTGTTGTGAATTGGCGCTATATAAATAAACTGAATTGAATTGAATTGCTAAAGCCCACCAACAGCAGGCGCCTATAGCGCAGTTCTGTTCAGAGCAAGGCTCTTCAATAACAACCTTCACCGCAGCTACTGCTAGTAATACTGACGACGCCGCATCGTCGGTAGTACAGCCTGTGACTCTGTGAGCTCATAGTGGCTATAACGTTACGCCAACTCTTCGGGCAGATGTGGTTAGGATCCTGAAAACCATTTCGGACCACAATTCATTTACTTCGAACAACAAATTAGCGCAATTCAAAACAATGTTTCCCAACTGTGAGATTGCGGCTAATTTCACATGTGGATACAATAAAACGGCGTACATCAAATTTGGTCTGACTCCGTTCATCACTAAACAGCTGACTGGCCTAGTCAGCGAGGCCACCTGCTTTCTGTCATGTTTGACGAAAGCCTCAACACAACAACAGACCTGCGCTACTGGCTCGGTGTCTAGGTCCGATCAAGATGTTTTGGGTCCCAGTATATGGGTGATGCAACAGCGGTGGACTTGCTCAAATATGTTAGAGTAAGTATCATTCAGAAGAACTTATATTATGCTTAATCACAACCTGTCCTCACAGTGTAGCCTAAAATGGATTCAGTTTGAACTGTTAGAGAAGCTCAAAATTCATGCAGCCTGTTAAGTTCCTAAGTAATGTTAACAGTTGTGGACAGCTAGTACATTAGTTGATTGACAGAAATGTATTTAACATTGATCATTTAAGTCATTTTTTAATGCAAAAACATTTCTTCAAAATTGGAAGAACTTCAGATTTTCCTTTTATTTGGATGTATTTGTAATGGTTTTGAGGTCTAGACTGACAAAACGAGAATTGTGAAGATATCACTTTTGGGCTCTGGGCAAATGTGACATTTCTCACCATTTTATTTCCTTATCTTCTTTTTTTTTTACAATCGATCAATTGAGAAAATAACTACCAGATTATTCCATAGTAAAAAATATTGATTGCAGTGTGATACAGAATTGTTCTACCTCCACCATTTGTTTATTTAATTCTGCTTTAATTACTTTAACATTTTGCAATATATACAAACTTTTACCCAAGTAACATTTTCATGTGCACATGTTATACTAAAACAAGCTTTTGATTCCTATAGGAATGCGTATGTGATCTTGATTTGAGAAAGATGGTCTCAGAACAGTTTAGGCAGGTTTAGCTGCTAGTGGTGGGGAGTTTCAGCCTCAATACTCTCCACAGTGGTTTCAAGTATGGATTCACTGGTTGGCACATAGAGAAGTTTCTCAAGGCTCTGCACACAATGTGCCTGCAAGAGGAGAGGATTTCTGTAATCTCACTAAATCCAAAGTCTTCGCTCCACCTTTTTGTAGCCTCTGCTGGGTTGAGAACCTCCCAGTGGTGGAGAGGGCCCTTATTATCTGCCCAGACATGATGAAGTATGTCGAGGCTGTTACAACTAAAAAGCTACCCCACCCTGGGACTTCTTCCTACGTCACCATGGTGGCAGCAACCAAAGACCCTCTCATCAGAGCCAAGTTGCATTTCTTCATGGCGGTCTCATGAAGTATGACACCTTTCCTCACCAAATACCAGACTGATGAGCCTGTGCTGCCTTTCATTGGAAACGACATGGCTGAGCTGCTGGAGATGAGGTGAATGTTTTCATTGCACTGTGAATATTATTTTTAATCATCCTTTATTCACAACCAGCACATAGCACTCCTGCTGAGACGGATTTATTTGATAATGTATAAAAATAAATAATAAAGCTGCAGCCCAGGAATACAGACATTTACAGAGAGAGGAAAACATTTACTTAAGTTGGTGCCTATTTGCATATTTAGGAACTTCAGCAGCTGAGCAGACCCAGCGTAGGGGAGCTTTCTATCTTCCAGTTCAACAAGGAATGCATAGAGGGTCTATCCAGAATGGTGAAAAAGATTCAGGAGAATAGCCCCCGACTTACCCGAGTGTGAGACAGATGAAATGTCTTAACCGAGCCACGATGTATTCAGATCCAGACTTGTGCCAGGGCAAGATGAAGTGTCTAGTCAAAAAGTTTCTCCAGGAGGTGTTGCTGCTGGTACACAATTATTATATTATTTTTGATTAACATGTTAACTAGCATGCAACCCACAAAAAAATGCAAGTTCATATTATTGGATTATTGATAATATATATGCCTGTATTTACATATCACCATTACTACTTTTAAATACTTTTTTATTCACTCTTTCTACAGGTGATCTAATCATCCAGCAGTTTTCACAGTTTCTGTTCCTGGAGGTTAGGAATGAGGAGTTCCTCTCCTTCAAGCCCATGGAGAAGAGGCAGGACATGTTCCTTCATCGTTTCATCAGTGAGCCCCAGCCAGAGCTCTGGGCTTTCCTAAAAAGCTTTTGCTCCTCTCTCATGACCAGGCTACAGTGGAGATGGGGTTCTCCATCAATTAAGAAGTTGAGGTCTGCAATATCCAGTTGGACATCATCATTAGTCCCCCTCACACCGGAGCTCCAGTCCTCTGTTGCAGCAGCCAGGACCACATACCGACTCCATCTTGAGAATGAGAGAAGAAAGAAGGAATCTGAGGCAAAGGGCCTCGAAGGAACATCTGGAGCAACTTAAAAAGAGTAGAAGAGCCATCCAGGAAATGTCTGGAGGTCTGGCCAGAGATGCTGACATGTTAGCGGATGAGGCTGAGGGCAAGCAAGATGGCAGAGCTCATTACTAAGTGCAGTGCTTTCACAAGATGCCACAAAGAGAAGATGGCTGAACTCAAGAACCTGGATGAACAGATTGCAGCCAAGGGTGCAGCGCTTCTATGCCTGTCATTTGTTGTTGTGGTTTTTTTTTTAACTGAATAGCTGCAGTTCACATAGAAGCTTGTATATTACACATTTCACATATCAAAGCTAAATACAATAAAATGATTAATTTAAGGAATTGGCAAGTAATTATTTTCTAGGGCTTAAAATACATACTGATTTTCCATTATATCCTTCATAATTTTGCCAGTATGGCTGTGAAGTTGGCATTAAATTTAATTCTGAGTGGTCTTAAAAAGGTCTTGGTCAAGTGGTGCTTTGTCTTCCTGTGTTTAACTTTCCTTACACCCAGTTTTCTGTTAATGATAATAAAGTAATACTTAGGGTGTTTAGATCCTAGACTGTGCTGAATTATGCTGGGCTGTCATTTATGAAACACTGGTTTCAGGATTCATACCTACAACATACATTGAGACGAAAGGCTTAAAACAAGAACTGCAGGTCATTGTATGGGCAGGATAAATGGCCTCTCTAACCCAATGAGATTAATGTCCTAGCATTTTTCATCATACTCCAAAAAATGTAGCAGTCTTACTAAACTGGAGATCACATTTTGTATTCTTCAGCACCAGATGTACTAAGAGGTGATACTGGAGTGTTATTTACTTTTATTAATATGTTGTATCTTTATACACCAGAGAAACCTAAGGCAGATAAACAGTGACAGAGGTATACGTGTTTAGGATTGTTGGTTATGCTTACATTTGCCTACGATCTGGTTAACCCTCTTTAACACTTAATAACTTCCCCACAGGCCTTGCCGAATGCCGTCCCCAGACCTGCCAAAGACTACCTCCCACAGCAGAGATGACGGCTCCCTGGCCATAAAGAAGCTTTGGGATAATCCCTCTTCTTCCAGTAGTTCTTCTTGCTCTTCGGCTCTGGACGGGCGTCCTGAATCGC